>JABSTQ010006565.1:0-30474 GCA_013358835.2 Ixodes persulcatus | reverse complement strand
GCAGCTTTTGCATGTGTAGATAGGGCAATTTACTAAGACAGCATCCCTGCTACTGATTACCGAGTACCACTAAAAAGGCAAATAAAATATGCCTGGCAGAGGGAATGTAATTCCAAACTAAAAAATAAACTCCAATTAATTAAGCCAATCTTGAGTGAGTGGCGCAGTGCCTGACACCGAGAGCGTTTTTATGAAATAGTTCTGTGCCGGTTGAGAATAGGACATACCCACCTTACTCATAGCTACTTTTTGCGTTGGGAAAGTGAACCGAACCGGCGACTTTTGTTCTGAACCATTAAGTATTCTTCACGTATTGACAGTTTGTCCACACTTTGAAGAGAACCGTTGAACTTGGTTTTCTATATTCTATCGGGAACATGTACCATTTCACTTGGCTCTTTTACTGGGTGATGAACCCCTCGTCCCATTCTCACAAGTTTTTATCTTTTTAGGAAGAAATTAATATTCTGCGGAAATTATAAGTCTAGTTTCTAGTAGGGTTCGCTTTGAGGCTTCAGTCCGTCGTGAAAAAATGTAGGTGTCCTTTACACAATGTTTCTGGCGCACTATATCCCCGATGCTGCTGCGCGAAAAAAAAACAACTATACTACTACTACCACAAACGTGCCACGAGTGATTTCATAGTGAGAGTGACGCACGCCGGCAAAGAAAAGCTGTGGCAAACAGCTGCCTGCGAAGCTGAACGACAACGGACCAGCCGCCATGTCGCCGGCCCGGTGGCGATATTCTTGAACCAAGCAAAGTTTCGATGGCCAAGAGGAAGGCAGCCGATTTCCGCCAGAGCACTGGGTTAGTATCAATGACTCTTGATCCTTGATGTGCAACTGGTATGTGCCCGTTAATATTCGAAGCACTGGCTTTACGGAGTTACATTGATATGAAGAGAGAGCTTTGGGACCTCCTAATTTCTGTCCGTGCAACATATGTGTACCTGCCAATCAAAGAGAACTCATTTCGCGACGTTCCTGCCCAGCAGTACAGGCGGCGGCTCAGTGCCCAGCGAGGCCGGCGTCGTTCTAGACGTCGTTGGTCACGACGCGTCGAACTACTGTGGCTTGTCGATCCTGCTGGGGCGGCCAGTGGTAGAAACGTTAGCTTCCCTAAAGCCGACTGACCATAAACAAGAAAAAGTGGGACGCGCTAAGCTAGACTATTTTTGCATAAGACCTAAAATATGTGGTATTATATACTACTATGGACACCAAGATATTGAGGCTGGCCGCGCTTAGCACATTCTACGGATTTTGGGTCATGGGTTGTGGTCCTCCTTAGGGCCACTGCCTTTGGGAGTACCACGTTCGCGCCGAGACGCTCTACCGCGAAGCTGGTTCGTACTCGCGTGGCATGCTGCTCGTGGAGCGCAAACAGGCACCAGTCGCGTTAGTCACGGTGATAATCTCTGTTTATTTAGAATAGAAAACAAATAACATGAAGACAGTGGATATCAGCTAGTGAACGCCGCCGGTGTGGAGACCGCCCACGGCCAAACGGTCGTTCACAATAGCTGCAAAGGACTGGGTAAACGCTCACCGGTGCGCCGGACGGTTCTCCGTTGTTCGCCGCCAGCCGAATCCTAGGAAGAAGACAGCGAGATACTGCTGTTCGCTGGTTTTAAGATAACGGCGGGGCGAAGTGGCCAATCAAGGAGCGACACGCCTATCTCCTTTCTGCGGAGGTTCTTATGGAAATTGCCCCAAAGGGGGAGAGGAGGAAGCCAGTCACAGTGTTAAGCAGCGCCACCTCTTGCTACGTCAGCGCGGCCGCCACGGCGCGCCAAAACGCTGAAGCGACAGAATGTTGAGAGATCACAATCCCCACACTCCCCCCAGCTTAGCCAATACTCACCCGCAAACGGGTCGACCGACACAACACACAACATCTAGACTAAAATAAAAAAGGCCGCCAGTGGGTGCAATTACACGGGACACAACAGCCCGGCTCATACGTCCAAGCTCCAAGAAGTCGTCCAGCAGGTCCTCATCAGGCGGTACAGCTCCCAGTGGCAGTGGGTCGGCTGCGTCATCAGGTGACCGTCGCGCACGTGGCGGATCACCTCCTGAGCGCCCAGGCCGGGGTAGGGCGTCGAGCCCAAAGTGACGATTTTTCGACGCGCAGACATCGGACTTGAAGGTGAACACCCCTTGAAGGTACAAGCTCTCCGGAGCCGTCCATCGCACCGGGAGGGCGCGCTTGGACTTCTGGTGGTAGACGTCAGTCTCGGAGCGCCTAATGCTCCTGAAGAGTCCGAAGTCGGCGACCTTGCTGCAGCCGTGTACGTCGACGAGCACGTTCCGGCCGGCCAGGTCCCGGTGGCTTATCCCTCGGCTGCCGATGTAGTGCATACCCTGCGAGACCTGCTGGGCGCACTGCGCTAGGTCTCTGGGGCCCTTGGGATTGTCACGGGACGAACGGGAACAGCTGGTCCCTGGTCGGCGAGCTTTCCGTCTGCGACGCGGGTCCCGAACATGATGAGCTTGCAGGCCCTGGCCGGATGTCGATACCGACGGCCCACGAAAACGACGTGTTGCTGGTTTGGCCCACGGCCGGCTGGGGTAGTGGGGCCGCCTGGCGAGTTACGCGCAGCCGCGGTCCATGGACGCCGCTGAATTGCCGTAGCCAGGAGACAGCAGCTCCCGAACGGCTCGAATCAAAGACTGGAGGTCCTCTTCGTAGGTGCGGGACGTACTGCGGTAGAAAGACTGCTTTGTCTCCGACAGCTTGTGACGACGCTCGCACCGCTCTCTTGCGTTGTTGTGTTTCCCACGTGAGCGTAGGTCGCAATAACTGACCATTGGCCGTTACGCCTACCCTTTCCCTTGGGAGCCGTAGTTTGGGGGATTCCCCTACGGGTTGATCGGGGAGCGAACGCTGAGGTGACCTATCTAGGTCACTGCTTGCCACTAAACAATGGTGTCTGGCGCGTTCACGAAGGTAGCAGGTGCATTGTGCTTTGCACTTTCCTTAATGTGACATTTCGCCACTTACTGGGGCTGCCTCTACGAAAACTTCGGATATTAGTTCCTCCGTCTACGCAGATTGTAGCGGGGCGCCTCTCGCTTGCTGCTGGCGTCGTCTCGCGCTGCGTGTGCATGTTTCTGCGTGGGCTTAGTTTGCTCGTTGGCCCCGTTTTCCCTCTCATGGTAGGGTTCCAGATCGCACACATGTACCGGCCCACCGACTTTTCTTGATTGCAAGTTTGTCAGCTTGTACACGAGTGGGGAGAGAATTTCTTGCACTCGGTACGGGCCACACCACTTCGAAGCCAGTGCGGCCGAGAAGCCTTTGCTGCCATCACTCAGAAGATGATTCCGCCTGAGGACAAGGTCGCCCACTTTGTAGCGGAGATCTCGATGCGAGCGGTCCTACTGAGCTTTTTGTTTAGCTCGCGGTGCCCCGAGATTGCGACGCGCCTCTGAGAAGGCTTCCGTCATCTGAGTTTGTAGCTGCCGAGCGTTGTCCGTTTGCGTCGACTGCGCGTTGTCAACCCCGGCGCTCGCCCCTATGACACGGTCCATGTTGTTCGGAAGCTTTCTCCCGAATATCAGGAAAGCGGGGGGGGGGGGGGGGGGAAGCCCGTAGAATTGAACGGTTGAAAGTGGTCCGAAGTGCGAACCCGATCTCGGGGATATATGCGTCCCAGTCACGGTGCCTTTCCGCCAAAGCGGCAAGCATTCGTTGGATGTTTCGGTTACATCGCTCCGTGAAGTTCGACTGCGGGCGGTACGGCGTGGTTGTTTTGTACTTTATGCCGAGGGCCTTGCAAGCGCCCGCGAATACCTTCCCGACGAAGTAGCTCGCTTGATCTGTCAGCAGAGCTTCAAGGAATCCAAAACGGGTGAAACCCTCCATGAGCTTCTCCGTGGTCGCTCGGGCTGTCAGCGTACGGAGTGGAAAAAGTTCCGCCCGTTTGCTGGAGTGGTCAGTTACAACCAGCAGATACTGATGTCCTTTCGGGCTCCTCGGTAGAGGGCCAACCACGTCGCGAGCTGCCAGAAACCATGATTGCTTGCTCAGAATCGGTTGCATTAAACCTGGCGGTTTGCCGCCTCTCGGTTTGAAGCTTTGTCACGAGAAGCTTTGTCCTGCCTCGCTGCGCCGTCGGCCGGCTTTTTCGTCTGCCGTAGCAGTACGGGTCAAGCGCACGATCTGAGATGGCGTACGTATCTCCGTCCCGGTCTTCCGCATAGTTTGCGGAATCATAGCGTCTCGGTATTCGAGATGGCGTGTTCCCGCACAGCGCGCAGCGCGGTTCGAGTGCCGCTGACGCTGGAGGCGAAGGCCGGTTCGCGCGGGCAGCGAGAATGTCTCCATGAAGGCGCCGCCCTACTGAAAAAAAAAAAACAAAAAAAAAAAACATTTGAAACTTAAACGGGTGGGAAACTGGTGGCCCGTTTGAATCAAATGGGTGGCAAACCTGTCGATCCGTTTGGATCAAACGTGATTATGGGATACGGCTACCCGTTTGAAAGGGTACCCGTTCGATACGGGTACCGTTTCAAACGGGTACCCGTATACCTCGATCACGCTTGATACGGATGCCCGTTTGATACGGGTGCACGTTCGACCAGGCACGTGACCACATATTTGAATGCGCCATTCGGATAGGCAATTTATTCGCCAGCCCTAAATAGGTATCGTCTGGAAGGTTGGTTATCTGAAACTTATTTAAGAAGTCCCGAAACTCATAGACCTATTTCTAAGATGAAGGAAACACGTGGAACAAATCCTGCTCGCACAGGTGCTTGCAAATGGGCAGAAAAACAGACACAAAAGATCGTTTTCAATACGCCTAGAAGTTTAGTACAACTTATTTTGTAGACAAGTACAACCGTGCAAGCGTTCTGTGAAATGTGAAGATGCACTCTTATACCGCCGAAGTAATTTCAGACTATATGGCAGACTTAGGAAAAAATTATTTTCCCGGCTGCCGCGACATTAAACACTGCATATTTCTCTTGATAATCTGGAAGAGTACGCGTCAAAGAACGATCAATTTTTGCCAACAAGCAGGTTACAGTGCACTTACCATAATAATAGCTGACTTGAAAGATGTAATCAAAAATATAAGTCGACACGGTCAAAGCAGGACAACCACACAAACACAAGAACAAGAAAGAAGGCTCCTTGAAGTTTCAACACGATGCGGCGCACAAGCCGTCATTTGCGGAACACAACCAAACCGCGAGAATTCCTGACTTATTTCAAGAGTCGCTTGTTGCCGATATACGCGTAGTACTTTTCGAACACTGATAGTTTCGGTGCACATCCAATACGTCGTCGGAGACATCCTAATAAGACCGCAGGGTTAGACGACAGATAGAAGCAGGTGGGACGAGAGAAGTTCAAACTGCAACTGAGAACAAGCAGACAAAGAAAAAAGCGGCTGCTGGGCGCGCCATACCGGATCACGATGGTTATCAGCAGTGTTGCCAGATGGTCCCACCAAAAACCGCCAAACGACTGGGAGGTATAGACCAAATATAGCCAAAGCCGTAAAAAATATATAGCCCAAAATAGGCAAGACTAAAAACAATAATTTTTGAGCCTTATATTGACAATTTCTTGCACTCATACAGTACACGTTACAACCTCTTTCAACCATCAGATGCACTACCTTTTGTGTGCATTTTGTTACTTGTGAATTTTTCAAGAAAAGCTTCGGAAGGATGAAAATCCGTACAAAACTGGCCCTTCCTTCGTAGGTTTTCAGAACCAGAACCAGAACCCCAATATCTGAGGTCCTTACCAATATCCCATCCGTCTCTTTTTCTTTGGGAAGAATATTAGTGTCACCCGTTCATGTTCGCGCTATTTCTGATTGTGCTGTCCTTTCTTGGGGTGGGCAACGACTGGAAGGTAGTCAAGTGTTTAGCGGTGAAACTGCGAACTTCTAATTTTTACAACTTAGGTGCCTAATGATTCTCACAATGGGCACCAAAGCAGCATTTGGGAGTTCAGTCTACGTCCGGACAGAGCCATATGGGTCCGGGTTGCGTATTTGGGGTTGAAGGCACGCCATCGGGTGTGGTAATAGTGCAATCTGTTTGGTTTGCTCCACCGCGCTGTAGGGAGACCGCTTGAACTCTGCAAGCGTTGCTTCACTCCGCATTGTGAAAACCCCGAAGTTTTTAGATTTTTGAAGCCTTTCTCCTTCCTCATTCCCCTCTCGACTAGCCAAAAGAGCAAAAACTTTTTTTTTCGAAACTGATTCAAAGTTCGAAAATTAACTAGCCGAACCTCAAAGTTCGGCGTCAAACCTGAGGTTCGACAAAAGTTCGCCACATTCTTAGAAATGGCCCAAAATAGCCACCTAGCCAACCGCGAAATTTTGAACACAACTAGAAAAAAAATGTAGCCCGATTTGGCTATATATAGCCCAATCTGGCAACACTTTTTCTAAGTGTGTGGTTCGCGCTCTGCTGCGGGTCACGTGACAGAGCTGACCAGAGGGAGGAAGGTGGCGAGGTCCAGGCGAAGGGCACCGAGGCGCACCCCACCCTTCAATAAAAACAAACAAACAAACAAAAACACTCGCGGTTAGTTTTTTTTTTTTTTGCAGTTAATGCTAGGGGAGAGGGTGCACGAACCACTGCACCGCTGTACACGCGCATTCCTCCTCTCTTCGACTTGCAACAGAACGTTTACTATGCCGTTTTTGCAGCCTCGGAAAGCAGGCGAATTCTTTTAGCACGCTCGAAACCTGGAAATGGCGCGCGCCGGCCTGAAGCTCGGCTTTCGCCCGAGCGAAAAGAAGCACACAGCGCGAGATCGTAATTTGACTGCTGCAACAGCGGGCCTGCTCTCGCAATGCTCGATGTTCGTACAGCCACGTTTTCGCGAGTTACCTTCGCTGAGTCCTGAATTGAGGCGAAAGGAAGTCAAGAAGTATCTTCTTTCACGCGGTCGCATCCTCTGCAGAGAGATTCGAGCTGAATAAGTAAATTGAAGCAACACTGAACGCGAAAGTTTTAAAATTCTGTCAAAAAATATCGCTCGGCAACGTCGCATGTTTACGTAAAAAAATGTTTATTGTTGTGGCAGTATAAGCGAACATCAGCTCAATCAAAATATAAATATAATTACTTTAATTACGCTGACGATTGTAAATCGATGAACCGGCGCTCCCGGCTTTCCCGAAACAGGCTTCCACTGTTGAAACTGGCGTGCCAATGCCCCCGACCTGTACGTTCAGTATTCAACTTGCTCCGGAGAGCCGTTTGATTAATCCGGTACAGCTTGCCGGTCACCGGTCACCCGTTTGTGCAACATAGCCACCGGTTTGAGCAAACGTGCGACAACTTTGCCCGAACGAATGACCCATTTGCCCAAAAAACTGACCCGTTTGCCAAAGAAGTGACGTGCTTGCCCAAATAGGCGACCTTTATGGCTCATACGGGGGAACCCTTTGAGCCATACGGGCGACCCTTTTGACAAACTGAGGTTCGGTATGGCTAAACGGTTAACGGTATGAACCCGTTTACTTTCATACAGGCACCAAACTTTTTTTTTCAGTAGGGTGGGCCTCGGAGGCGAGCCAGTGTTGCCAACCGTAGGTTAATTACCCTACTTGTAGGGTATTTTAGGCATTCTTGGTACATTGTAGGGTTGTAGGGTTGTCCGGCAATTTCCCTGCCAAAAGTAGGGTATTTTCAGACATTGCATCTTCAGCGGCCATCATAATACAACCAACAAAAACAGAGTAAAAGAAAAAGCTGCGGTGCAAGTTTGGTTAGCTTTGCCACATTACGACATCATGCAAAACGAAGGTATTCAAGTTTCAAGACGTGCTAACAGAGATCACCACACACCAAGATGGAGAGTATTGGTGAGCTGGAGCAAGTGGGAGAGGTGGGAAGAGTGGGAGTTGCGCAGAGGGAGTTTGAAGCCAGAAGAGGTATCTTCCCATTGGACATGGTCCCGCCAATTTTTCTCTCGTGGCTCTGGTCCATCCGGCGGTCCTTGTTACATCCGCAAAACATGTGGCACCGCGGGCGAAACCAATCCGAGCGCACCAGAACCGGCAGCCATCAGTTCAACTGGACTTTTCTACGCGCAGACGTAATGTGCGCATGCTGCAAACAACCATTAACTGGAACTACCACTCGTCCTGGGCGCTCTTTTGTTATGGCGCGTTAGCAATTAACTCTTTCGTTACCACGCCCATAGAGTGCCGATCACCGATGGTCGCCGAGTTTTAGCGACGTTTTAGCGAACAAAGCCGAAACCATGACGTCGAAATAGTACCTTAGTTTCACGAATCCCTAGGCGGTACACCCATAGAAGCTCATATTACCGCTCGGATAAGCTTCCTTTTGTAAAAAGCCTGCCTTGACTGTCGCCGCAAGTGCTGGTCTTACGCAGCTAAGTTTTTAATTTGACTACCAATCGGCTAACCATGTTGGTTGGGGATGTCCGTGCGCTCGCTACATCCCTGTTGTACGTGCTGATGTTACACAGCGCGCATGCAAACATGGTGTTCTAGAATAACGCAGGTATGCGCGTGCATGCGTGCCCTTGTCACTTTGTACTGTATTAATATTACCCTGTATCATCATAATCCACGCAACAGTATTATTTGAACAAAGGTTTGCATCGTAGGCTAAAATGTAGGGTAATAAAAAACATTCCTAGGGTAATGTAGGGATTTCTGGACGCTGGCGTGGGGTATTTTCGAAAAATAGGTTGGCAACACTGAGGCGAGCTCGTTGAGGTCACGGAAACGGCTGCCTCGAAGATACGCAGCGAAAGGCGGGTGGCTTTGGCGTATAACGCGTTCCACTCGCTCTGCATTGGGAGCTGAGGGTTCCGCGAGCCCGAAGAGCTCTTGCATGGCTCGTACGAAATCCAGCAGGAATTCATCCGGATGATGGGTTCGCTGTTCGAGCTCCCGCCGCATCGTTCTCTCGTAGTCGGCGGGAAGGAATTCGCCACGGAACGTTTCTCGGAACTGATCGAGCGTTCCGGGTTGGTCACCGACAAGTCGGAACCAGCGGGCGGCTTCATCGACGAGCGCGAATGGCAGAATGCGCTCAAGTATTTCACGATCAGACATTCCCATCGCGCGTTGGTACTTCCGTAAATCCTCAAGGAAGTCCGTAGAGCTCGCTCTGTCTGCGTAACCCCGATAAGTCGGGACGGGAATTCGGACCGGTGGTCGTTGGGCTTGTGGTGCGAGTGTTGTTCGCAATGCACCTGTCAGACTCTCAATCAAACGTGCCGCGTTTTCAAGCAAGGTGTGATGAGGCGCCGCTGCGGCTTCTCCGTGGGGAGACCAGTAGGCTTCGCTTTGTGCCGGCGTCGGAGCAGGTGCGCTCAAGGAAGATCCGGGAGCGATGGCGCCCGTCCGTAATGGCGTCGGACCCACGCTCGGCTCCAGGGGTGCGTCGTAGGGCACTTCTCGTTGGAGGGTTGGCATTCCGGTTTCCCGTTGAAGTGGCGGCCGCGGTCGCCAGCGTGAGCAAATCCGAGAAGTCGGTCTGCATTGTCACGGTACGCACTGGTTATGCGAGGACTCGTCACTCGGCAGCAGTCGCCACACACAGACGTAAAGGAATTCCGGTCGTCAGCCCTTTTGTTGGGCGCCAAATCGTCGTCCTCCTTAGGGCCACTGCATTTGGGAGTACCATGTTCTCGGTGAGACGCTCCACCTCGAAGCGGGTTGGTACTCGCGTGGCATGCTGCTCGTGCAGCTCAAGCAGGCACCAGTCACGTTGGTCACGGTGATAATCTCTGTTTATTTACAATGCAAAACAAATAACAAGAAGACAGTGGATATCAGCTGGTGAACGCCGGCGGTGTGGAGATCGCTCACGGCCGAAAGGTCGTTCACAAATATCCAAAGGACGGGGTAAACGCTCACCGGTGCGTCGAACGGTTCCCCGTTGTCACCGCCGCCGTATCCCTGGAAGAAGACAGCGAGATACTGCTGTTCTCTCGTTTTAAGATAACGGCGGGGTGAAGTGGCTAATCAAGGAGCGACACGTCGTTTTCCTTTCTGCGGGGGATCGTTACGGAAATCGCCCCAAAGAGGGAGAGGAGGAAGCCACTCAGAGTGGTAAGCAGCGCCACCTCTCGCTACGTCAGCGCGGCCTCCACGGCGTGCCAAAACGCTGACGCGACAGAATGTTGAGGGATCACAATCCCCACAGGGTCGAGCACACGATATAAGTACATGTGCTACCTGGCGAAGATACCTACACGAATAAGAAGCCGCATCTAAACATCTAAACACAATAAAAATCTGCATCTAACATGCAGTTTTTTTAATTATGGTTATTTGTTTGTTTCGGTTATGATTTTGAAATGCCCTGCAGGGGGCACCTGCGAAAGAAGGTGCTTGGAGAGTGGCGCACTCACGAACCCCGAGCCTCACAGGGGGCGCCTGCACCTTAGGTGCAGGTTGCTTGGTGAGTACCTTCGCCACGGACCCCAGCCACGCGGGCAACCATACCCGCACCCAAGGGGCACCTACTTTAGTAGGTGCTTGGTAAGCGGCGTCACAACGAACCCCGAGCCATGTGGGTTCCCACACACGCGTCTGGCTGTCCGTGGCTTCACCCCTGTCCGGAAAGAAAATAAACCGTGGTGGTTGAGCTGAGTCCGGGGTGTGTTTGGACCCTTCGGGGCCCCCTGGCGAGGCAATACGCCGCTTCGGGCCCTGCTGCTCGTAGACGCGTGTCCTGGTTTCACCCGATCCAGGATGAATCAGTCAGGCGCCTCTCCTACACACTTCTTCCTTCTTTCACTTTTCCTCCCACCTCCTTCTCTTTTTCTTCCACACTTCCCTCCTCCCATTTTCACCTTCTTAGGCGGCAAGGGCCAACCTTGAGTGAATACAAATCTTGTCCCTGCAACCACACTAGGCTATAGTGCCCGGGCAGCACTGGAAGAGTAATTGTGTCAGCCAAGCCCATCTTGCTATGGCGCTACACTTACCCCCTTGTTGGGCTCCGTTGTGGGCTGTGCACCGGGGCACTGAACTTTCTTCCCATCTATATGGGTGCTAAGCATAAATCACTGATCTGGCCCTCCGTCATTTACTTTTACTTCGGTGCGGACCCTCCGGGTCCCCGCCGAAGTAAACTACTATCCTGCACAACGTATTGAAATCTTAAAACTTCCTAAGTTCCTAGTACTTCACTAAGAGAATGAAAAAACTCTTGCGAAGCGAATCCCCTTTCTTGAATATCAAAATAGTTGAAAGTTTAATTGGAACGAATTTTAGCGCCGAAAAGATGGCATCGGGTAACGTTCTTGTCGAAATTAATACAAAACAATAAAGTGAATCTCTCCTAGCTTTATACTCCGTCGCAGAACACAAAGTCAGTGTAACACCTCATCGCAAGCTAAACACTGTACAGGGACTCACCTCTGAGGATGACCTACTTGAAACATCTGAGGCAGACACACTCGGTAGAGATTGTCGAAATTAAATGGCGCTGTCATGTCTGTCCACCCACCTCGTCTCGCAGAGTCCCTTCAGCTGGCTTCCAAGGGTGTCTTTAAGCCGCTTGCTTCGCTTCAATGATGCCGTGAAAAAAAAGAAATTACTTCCTTGATGGTTCCTGTAGCGTTTCTGACGGCTCGCTCTCGTGATGACTTTGACAACGACAAGCTGAGGGAGTAGTTGAAACACGGGCAGTGCACTGCATTCGGAGCATGCTGCCTGATATTCGTTTACGGCAACACACAATTCCGACGTCATAACACTGAAATTACCTGTTGCTATGCCAACACACTTCTCCCGATAAATCCCAAAGTATCTCAATATTTGCACGACCTTTTCACCAAGAACTTTCCAGTCAGGGCAGGCTCAGCAGTACAAGTGTCGGAACCTTCAGCATCATCACGAGGGCCGACGAACTGAACGATGTCCTCTCGTACTTTGTCTTTGTGCACGTACCGCATTACGAGACTCAGCTGCGATGTGTGGGACGAGTCTGTTGTCTCGTCAAACATTAGGCTGTAAATACCTGCCTCGTGTACCCCCTGCATGAGTATCGTAAGTATCTCGTCTCCACAACACTCAATCAGTTCGTTCTGGGTCATCTTGCTGATGTATGTTGCTCTCGATGATGAACTGAGGAGGTGCTCATGAAGTGCGGTGTCACCGCTTGATACCCGGAAGCGAAGGAGCTCGCAGCAATTCCCTTTGTTGGAGGCCGATGAGCCTTCATTTTCACGTTGAAGAAGCGCGCCGTCGTCTCTGTGTCCCCGGAATGCTATGTTCTGGTGACCCAAGAAAATACTCGACTCTAAGATCGGCACAAATCTACGCCGGTTTCCTTTCACTTGCTGCTGCCGCTGACTGCAAATCTGGTTCGCCAAAGCGTTCACGGGGTGGCGAACGCACGCGAGGAAGTCCTTCCCTGCCTGCATCGCTTCCTTGTGGTACTCGTTGTTCTCATGTACAGTAAGCGCGCAGTCTTTACGCAGTAGCTTGGCGAACAGCAGAAGTGGCTTCTTGGCCAGCCTTTGGAGTGGCACACTTTTTTGGAAGCCTCCTTGACAGCCCGCGGTGAACAATGAGCAGTATTTGCAGTAGAGACCTTTTTGGTTATCTGAGAGCACGAGCCACTTAAATTTCTTCAAATGTGTGTGGTTCACCTTCGCTTCTCTTCTCTGCCGCTTTTCATGTGCACCAAGAACGGAAAGGTGTAATCCTCGGGAGGACTCCAATGGTGTTCTCGTAAATCCCGTTTCGCGTGGTCGTCTAACTGCTTCCCAACGTAGTTCCCGATGTCGCACGATGTTGTCACCAAGAAGCTAGCACTATGTACTGAACTGCCGTGACCATCGCTTTGATGGTCTTCACTGCCGTTATATGAGCTTGCAGGCCCTGCAAAGTGGTCCAACTATCGCCCTCAATAGCCATCGACGGACGACAGGACCTCAGTTGAAGATCTCTAGACTGATCTGCTGGCGTCTCAAAAGTTGTAGATGACGGTGCGCCGTCGGTGTCGTCAATTCCAGTTACAAAACTTCTCTTGGAGGCCATGCAGAAAAACCTGTCAATTATTTGCAAATTCGTTCTCTTCATGTTGGACTTGATCCTTAATTGCCTGCAAGCGAAGGAATGCTGCTGTCAAATATTTGGTGTCCTGCAACACTGAACATTAGTAGTAAAACTGCATGCTGGAGCTTTGGCGGTGTTCTTGCGTGCTTTTCGTATGAAGGGAAACAGAAATCCTCAGAAAGTGCACGCTCCTTTTTGCGTGTAATCAAATCGAACAAAAGCAAGCGACTATAGCATTAGGAATCTTACAAATCTTCAAAAACTGGCGAAGAAGGCAATGCGTGTGATCGACACTTTGATAGGGCGCCGCAATGAGAATTCGAGTCAAGTGAATAGGAGTCACGCCGTGGTCTTGGTTTTACGTTTCACGCAACACCGGGGAAGTAAGACGAAACTGGCTTCGCAAAGATCGGTTCCTACGCGGTACGCTGTGTGGCGGCCTTAAATGTGAGGCACACACACACACACACATCGTCGCCGGGACTCGTAGTCTAAGTGAGGCAGACCCGAGGGCTAAATAATAAACACACGTTTCATAACAGGTAATGAAATGAGCTCACACTCGGTAACTACAGAGATTAAAAGGCAGGAATGACCACAATTGGCTAGCAACAGCAAAGGGTTTTAGTGGGTACTGTTTTCATGCATCACTTTTTGTTACGGGAGCTCGCGCTGCCACTTCGAAACATGCTCTTACGCGCGCGCCCGGATCGATAGCGGGTCTCTGAAAACCATATAAACCCGGCAAATGTACTAACCTTTCCGCATCAACGATTCTGAAGCAGCGGGAAGAGTCGCCTCACGGATGCACAGTGCATTCACAGTCGCGTAGGTGTTCTGTCCCTGGTTAGCTCGAGTATAGCATGCTGAGTTCATACGACGACCGATGACCATCCAATGACTCTTCTTTCCCTAACGGTCCGCCGACGAGTTGCTCCGCTTGGCGGGAAAAGGACTCGCTGAAATGACGCCCCTTGGAACAAGCAAACGCACTGTCTTGCGATCCCGACCAGGGTTACGGCCGCCCGCTACATTTTATGATGGCATTTAATTTCCAACTATTTCTCCTTCCTACCGTAATGTCTCCTCTCTCTCTCTCTCTCTCTTTCTCTTGTAAGCGCGCGCTTTTTCATCCATAGTTGACAAGAAAGCAAGATACAGACAAACACGCAAAGGCTGGCCATTACCAGACTGAGAAAAACCGTTATATAAAAAAAAAGATTGAAGAAAGGAATAAACAAAAACAGTGCAAAGGTTTCTCTATGTTCCGTTTTTCTTTTCGACTCAAATAAGAACAAAGAGAAAAGACTGCGGCAAACAAACTACGGGCACACGACCCCTGGGAGAGGAAAGTCGGCCGCAAGAAACATTGACTCGGGCACCGCGGTTCGTTTTATGTAAAGGAAGGCCTGGGGATTAGCTTCCCAGCAAGTGCTTCGCAGCCGCCCGTGCAAAAGAAATGTATGTTGGTCCCTTCTTCCGACACTGAACGTAAACCGCCGAGGAGGCGGCGGTGTTTGAGATGATTGGGATGGGCGAAGACGGGGCGAGAGCGTCTAAAAAGAAACAAGACCTCGGTTTGTTTTCCACTATACTTCTTCATTTCTTCCGACACACCCGTCTTACCGCAAAGAGACAAAGCCGACTCATGGAGACGCAGTGAACCTTGCTCGTGCAGACGCGGACGGCACATCTTTGATACGCGCCGCTATGAAGCACCTGCTCGGAGTCTGGTGGACTAGCCTCGATATCTCCTTTGCATGCTTTTCTTCTTTGTTTTTTTGACAGTCATTCTAACCGTAACTATGTAATATACTCTTCTAAGCTAGCATAAACAGGACTCCGGTTCCGCCTTTTGTTTTACTCGCCGCAGAACCACACTGCGCCGACGGCCCCTATATGTGCGCCGCTGCACCGACTTATTGGCTGCAAACCGTGCTTTGAAACTGCCGCCGCGGACTTCAGTCTCGGTTAAAGCGACGGAGTGCTTCTCCAAATTCCGAGTACACGTGTGCCTGCTGGGGTATGACTTACCTTATTTTGAACCTTCGCCCTTCAGTACCGAGTCTCTACCACCTGGCAGGTCGGTTGTCGGTTTTAAATCGGGTAGGGTACACCCATATCAAATTGCCCTCCGAGAAGGGGGGTGTTGACTTCATTTGGGGGGGGGGGGAGGGGGCGGCCGCCACTGGCACCCCCTCCCCCCTCCTTAGATCCGCACCTGACCGCATCACAGATCGATAGCGGCAAACGGTCCGTTGCTCGTACCGTGGGCCGTCACTCGTACTCGGCCAACTCGGCATCTTTTCGTGGCACCACTCGTCGTTGCAACTGTCTAAACTAGCGGCAAGCAAACAACCCCGAAACCCATAGCCGGCGTCGGCGAAAAGCGAATCCGAAACGTAAAGCTTCCGCCCAGTCGCTGCCGCGGCTCTCCGGCTCCCCTAGCCTCCCGGCTTCGGCTTCCCCGCTTCCCGTCTTCGGGGAGATGGCGGAGATGTAGCGGCAGGGGGGTCGTTGGCTCGCTCTACGTTTTACGGGACAGATGTTTAGCGGTCCGTTTCTTTCTCCGATTCTGGGTCTCAACTCGACGGCACCTCTCATAGTTCAAGCACGCGTTGAGGGCCTTGGTCACCGCAGCGCGGCCGGCTCTCCTCGTCCGATTGCCGGACCGCCGACGACTTCGAAGTTTGGCCGTTAGGTCTAGGATCCGAAGGCGTCTGTCTTTCCGTGAAGCGGTAAGCGGATTTCGTCCTCTTTTCGTTCTGCTTTTAAATTGTGTCACCTGCGCTTCAGTTTAAACATGTGTGTCAAGTGTTCGTGACAATTTCGAGCTAGAATAATTGTGCTTAATCACGGTTTTTCACTTACCGAAAATGTAAATCGAGCCGATGAACGAGGAGCCATGCTTAAAAACGATGTACGATGTTAACTTGTACTTCGGCGGCCTAAAAAAGTCCGGTTACGGCTGGATGCGAGGCTGGTCCGAATGAAATGGTAAACACTGAGAGCGCCTTTCTGAACGGCATGTAAGCAATATAGCGATCAACGAGACCAGTGACGGCGACAAGCTACGAGTGCCGTCGACGAGCAACAAAGATTTCTCACTGGCGTTGCTTGCGTCGCTCGGTTTTTGGGTTTCTACAAAACGTGGCTCATCGCCTTGATCGCTTGCACCAATCGTTTCATAAGGTGTGTCTTGTCGCGCGGCTGACTGGGCGACAGCGGGTCCTCGTCGCTTTCGCATTCTGACGTACACGGCCCTACACTTTTGTGCACCGGTGCAGGACGTGCATGTAAATTGAACTAAGCTTTTATACACCCGGAGCGTTCTCTTGACCAACTCACACTAGCGACTGTTTTCAGCCTGTCGATTACATTTATGCGAAACGGGGGCTGCTGGTTCATCATATAAACCAACCATTTCTGTGTTTATTTAACACATATCACTGACCTCAAAAATCCTGCTATCCTAGAGTTTATGCCAGAGGAATGTATGGCTTCAGATAAATTTGTTAATTTCTATTTTTAGCCCCTTACCCGCCAGATAAAACATCTGGCCTAAAGGAGTGTTTCGGATCTCCTCCCAAGAACTGAGGCGGGCCGTCATTTAATCAAGGAGTGGGCGGTGTCTCAGGGGTGTGTTGCTGGTGCTTCTTACTTTATTGTGCTACCGAGGGCCAAGTGATCATGCTTGAGAGGGGCAAGTATGGCAAGTATGACTGCCGTAAGTACATATATTGTTTTTACCTATTCTTGAATCCACTTCTTTCAAGAAATGCACGGTTCGCATGTGCTTATCTCTCAATGCTTCTATAGCCGGCGTGCTATTATTTCGGAGTGCTCCAACTCGTCAGCGCTAGTTTTTATGGACCATGCAAATAAGATGCAACACTAAACCACATTCCCTCGGAACAGTGCTGGGCTGAAGCACTGTGGAAGCTACTCTAGCCTTTACAATGCAGCACAAAAAAAGAATTGTTCACGCCATGTATAGCTAGTGTTGAGACTCCTTTTTACCGAAACCTCTGTCGAAATAAATCTGCCACCTGATATGTAGTGCAAAAGAACCTCGCGTGCCTAACCTGGAAAGGGCTTTTTATTTGCATACGCCAAATTATTTTTTAGACCAATACCTTCTGCCTCATTGATATTTTAACATCACGTGACACACGGAAGTACCGTAAATTCATTATTGTTGGCGAGCCCTTAATTATTGCAGCATATACTTTTGCGTACTTTAGTGGCCACGATTACGTCCTCTGTGACCGATTCAAAAAGAAATGGGGGCCACGAAGTTAAGGGGTTTTACTGTGCATCGGAGAAAAGAGGAGGTCACTTTTGTTTGTATGCAAGAATAAAACCAACAACATCAATAATGGTGTTGTCACTTCGAGAGCTTATCGGTGTCTATTGAGTGATATGAATTTTATTTTAGTTCGTTAAACTGTTTTGCCTGTATGTTGTGGGATGCCGTCTTCAACACAAACAGTGGTTTCCCTCTTAAGCAGGCAACATGGATGCGTGCCGCAGCACAACAGAGTTTATTTGCAGGTTGCACCGCACTTTGAAGGAGGATTCGCACAATCTGGGGGAATCACGATTCAGTGGTCTACCTCAGACGTAGACAAGATTTGCTCATTTAAAAAAAAAATTGGCTAGAAATCAGGGATTTGCGACGATTACACCGGCATGGTTGAAAGTGCCAGACATGCCTTGTGAGCGCTTTGTTTTCTAGCGTCTCAGTCCTGAACCCACTCGCGCACCACAGGTATAGATGTTCCGATAGGCGGGAGCACTTATTTTGAAAATGGTGGTTTGCACTGTGCATAAACACTTGTTTATCTTTATCAGAATTCTCTATTATTGTCAAAGGTGGACTGCATATCTGGAATATTTTTTTCTTACTTAAAATTATGTCCTACTAAAAATATGTCTGATGATGATTGGGTATTTTTGGCGCAACAACAAGTTAAGCCATATTGTGCCAAACAAAGGTTTTGTCAAGGGGCTTAAAGGTTATAATTTATGAAAACTTCAAGCTACAGCTGGTTTAAAAGGCCAGTTTTTTGGGGGAAATTTAAAACTCGATTGAATGGTACCAATTGTTGATCGCCAAGCAGAAAATATGAATGAAATGGAAGGTGATCTCGAAAAAGTTATGGAAAACATGATCACCGCTCTTGGTTTAAAGATTCGCGATGCCAAAGGATATGCAAAACAGTCATAGCTTTAACACAGTTGTCCCAAATTTTAACATCCTCGCCACAGAGCAGGTGCGAATGAGTCAAACCGGTAATGACCGATTCTTAAGCGGCAAAGGAGAACTTCAACCTGATGGTCTTAATGGAAGGAATTCACTCTCCCACACCCCCAGTTGGGGCTTGATAACATGAAGCTCGTTCTCTTTTTCCATGTCCCAATCCAACTGCCATGACTTCATAATTGATTTCTGGATGATTAGTTTCAAGTCTTGGCATGGCAAGGCAAGATGCAGTTTCGTGAACTCTTTTGCAGAGGCAGCAAGCCAGTCTGCTTTTTTATTGCCGGAAATACCCATGTAGCTCGAAACCCAACACAACTTGATCAAGTGTCCTAGTTGAAGTGCTCGGTATAACCGTACACGAAGACACTGTACGAGAAGGTTCTTGCTGTCTGTTAAGGACGAAATGGCTAGAAGAACACTCTGGGAGTCGACGAACAGAATTGCTATCATGATATTGTTCTACAATAAGCACAAAACAGCCATTAAATTGGCGTACAATTCAGAAGTAAAACTATTTGCAAGACTGTGGCGTTGTCGAACTTTAATGAAGGCAATGGAATAATCCGCACACCCCACGCAAGTGTATGTTTTTGATCCATCAGTGTAAAAGTGCGAGTAGTCCTTGTATTTCCGTTCCGATTCGGCGAACTCCTGCTGAAGAACGTGTGAAGAAATAGCTCTCTTTCTGTACTTGGACAGTGACCAGTCACAAAAAAATTGGCAGAAGGTTCCAAGGTGCAATTCTTTCTTTTCTCCTCAGCAAAGGAGCTTCACTAAGGGGAAGCTGGAGTGATGTTGCCATGCTTTGAACTCTGAAACTCTGAGGCCGAGCAATACTGGGCTTGTTCTCAAAGAGCCGGAGGGATGTAGCAGGTAGAAGGGCATCAAAAGAGGGATGTTAAATAAAGCTGCATATCTTGTAAGCATAACAGAGACTCAAATATTGCCTTCGTCTTTCCAGGGACATTTGATTAATATCAGTATACAAGCTAAGAACAGGTGCGGATCGATATGCTCCGGTGGCAAGTCGGACCCCCAGATGATGGATGGGGTCCAACATGTTTAGGGCAGACAGACGCGCCAACCCATAAACAATCGCGTCATAGTCCAGGCGAGACCGCACCAAAGTGTTATAAAGGCGCATGAGGCACCGTCCGTCAGACCCCCGGTTCTATGCAACAACACTTTGAGAATATTTGTATAAAAGTGAGCTTTTTATCAAAAATTATTTATTGAAACTTGTGGGCCTCCTTTACAGAAACAGCAACATCATTCAAATGCAACAATGGATCTGGAGACAGGCCACGGCGCAGTGGAAAGGGAACACAAACTTTCTTTTCGGGGGAGAACCTAAAGCCATTTTGATCAGCCCACTTGCTCATCATATTAATTGTGAGCTGCAGTTGCCGTTCACAGCTGGACAAGTTAAAAGAGGAAAACAATATCTGCACATCGTCCACATACATTGAATAGGATACTGATGGTGGTATAACCTTTCCAAGGCTACTAATCTTCACAGCAAAGAGTGTAACATTTAGTACTCCACCCTGAGGGACGCCATTCTCCTGGAGAAATACCTCCAACAGCATGGAGCCCAAACGCACTTGGAAGGTCCAACCCGTCAAGAACCTTTGAATACAGCGAAGCATGCGACCTTTGACACCATATGAGTTTAAGTCTCGAAGGATCCCATATCTTCAAGTCGTGTCGTAAGCCTTTTGTAAGTCAAAGAAGACAGAAACACAGTGCTGGCGATGAACAAATGCTTACCGAATAGAAGTTTCAAGGCAGACAAGGTGGTCTATCGTGGAACGGCCCGCTCGGAAGCCGCACTGATTTTTATCAAACACACCCTCTGCCTCTAAAAAATGTACAAGACGGCGATTAACGAGTCTCTCATGGGTTTTGCCCAAGCAGCTTGTCAATGCTATTGGGGTGTAGCTCGTCGGTAAAGAGGGATCTTTGCTAGGTTTCAGTAGAGGGATATGTGGCTTTTTCCACCAGCCAGGAAAACAAGCAGCACCCCACAGTGAATTAAAAACTGTTAGTAAATTATTTAAAGATTCAGGCGATAGTCTCCTTAGCATCTCGTATTGAATCCTATCTGGCTTAGCCCCAGATTCTTTTTTGACACCAAGGACCAATTCAAGCTCTCACCGTGTAAATGTCTTGTTATAAGGAACACACGGAGCACCAGAAACAGAAATGGCTTGTTTTTTTTTCTGATGTTGCTCTAAACCTCTAAAGGGTTCAATATAGTTGGCTGCGTTTGAGACTTCCGCGAAGTGTTCACCAAGAACATTTGCTTGTTCTCTAAGGGATGTTGCTGATGGAAAAAGGGGTATCCTGAAAGATCGCTAGTCTCCCCTGATCTTCCTAAGACAATCCCACACTTCCTTTGATGAAACAAAACTACTCAACGACATGAAATATTTTATTCCAAGAGCTGGATTTAGCTTGCCTTCGCGTCCAGCGAGCTTTGGCTTTTCTTTTCTTAAATCCATCCAGATTCCATGAAGTGGGATATCGTCTTAAAATGCACCACGCCTTGTTTTGTGACTTGCATGTAGTGGTGCAGTCATTGTTCCACCACGGTTTGCACTTCTTGGGGAGTCGTCCAGAGATCTGGGGAATACTGCGTGAAGCGGCATCTATAATCGCTTCAGTAACGTACAGCGTGGCATCTTCAGGGCTCATGTTCGCAACAACAGACGAATCAATAAAAGCCTCCAAACAAAAAAAAAAAACAAATATCTTTTTCTAATTTCCACCTTGAAATTCCTGTCGGAATAGAAGGAATTGACGTCGTGCTTTCAAGAAGAATAGGAAAATGATCACTTCCAATGGGTTTATTTAAAACCTTCCACGAAAAGCATGGAAGTAGAACTGGTGATGCAATAGAAAGGTCGATAGATGTAAATGATTGGTGTGCTGTGCTAAATATGGCTGGTTCTCTACCATTAAAAAGAAACAAAGCTAATGATGTTAAAAAACGCTCTATGACGCCTCCACGTGAATCCTGACGAGCACAACCCACAAAGGATGGTGGGCATTAAAATCGCCTAAAATTTGAAAAAAAGGTTGAGGAAACTGTTTGACAAGTGACACAAGTTCACTGATTTGCAGTGGAGAGTTAGGTGGCAGATAAAGAGAAACTACCGTAATCAAATGGTCAACAAGGAGGCGCACAGCTACAGCCTCTAAGGGCGTAGAAAGAGGGACCTCGGAGCAAGCAACACCACTTTGCACCACCAGCGCCACTCCTCCCGACATATTAGGCGAGAGTCAATCTTTTCTAAAAACATTGGGCCGACGTAAAATCTGTGTATGAGTGTTGTTTAGATGTGTTTCTTGCAAACTGAGTGCTATGGGTCTCAACTCGTCCATAAAATAATTTACATCATTAAAATTTCTTATTAGGCCACGGCAGCTCCTCTCCATCAAATGGAATTTGTTCTTTGTTTTAAAAAAATAGTTAAATGCGAATAAAAAAGGAAACACTGGGAGACTAAAAAGTTCTAAAGCCGTATGTGGCAAAAAGGGGAACGCGACAAAACAGCCCACGACAAAACTGCACGCGACAAAACAGCACGGTCAAAACAGCACGCGTCAAAACATCACAACGTCAAAACAGCACGGCGACAAAACAGCACGCGTCAAAATCGCACGCGACAAAAGAGCACAGCGTCAAAACGGCACAGCGACAGAAGAGCACGTGACAAAACAGCACGGCGTAAAAACAGCACAGCGACGAAACAGCACGTATTTAACAAGTTCGATCGCGCTTTTCACCTCTCTGCGCGAATACTTATGAACCTCCTTGACCCTTTCATTTATTGTCGCTAGGTTATAAAGGAATTTATTGCCTATTTCGGTGCTTACCAAACTCCGCAACCCGGAGACACCCACACGCTTTTCACGAGTCTGCGAGAGTCAGTTTCAATAATTCAATGATAAGTACTACTGTCAGTCAGCGTAATAAAATGTATGCTGAAATTAGCTAAACTGAAATCCATAAAAAAAAAATACTAAGGGCAGATATTATTTCGCGACCCGCCACTGGATCTGTCGGACCCAGTTTGGAAGGCACGGAATTTGGTAGTAAACTAAAATTTCTAGCACAACCGGAGTTACCGATCGGCATTCAGCGTAAAGAATTCCCGTAAGTTGACAGGCGGAACGCTTTAAGAAATTAAATGCAAGTGCTCGAACCTCCTTTTACAGCGAAGCTGTTGCTGGTACGTTTGTCGAATTTGTCCGTGTCGTTGATAGTCAGAAAAAATAGGGTCAAAGGTCAAGAGTACCCATAACATCGATTGCCATTGTGTTCATTAGCTTCGCTGGCCAAACATGTCGGCAAGGATGAGTTTCAATCAAGTTTTGTATCTTAATTCAGATGTAGTAGGGATGAGTGCGTCTTATTTGGCAACCGCTTAGTTTTACAGCCGCAATCAACTCTGAACCTCACGGACGACTACGTTTATAGCGGAGTCTGCAAAGTGAATGAAGGCATATTTCTGACAGCTCTTTAAAGTTAGAGATTCATCGTACGCTGGTAACATTCTAGTAGTTATGACGCTGACATGAAGGTCTTGCAAATAATGCGCCACGTAATCGAGAGTTTAGGTATTTCCGCAGAATATAAGAATTCCAAAGATCCTCACTTGGTGAATTCACCATCAGTCCTTCGCTAAATTTCGCGATATGTACTTCTTTGGGTTGGCACGTAAATTCCCAGACGCTACTTTAGCAGCGAATTTATAGTGCTAAAAGACTTCTTGCTACCGATTAACATCCTCGATAGAAGGAAAAAGAAACTTGGAGACAGAGGCAAGAGTTAAAATGATGTCCTAAAGAATACAATTTATTTGACTCGCTCTCCTTAAACATTCAATTTACATAGTGTAGGAAAAGCGGCACCCCAAAAGGGTATCAATGAGGGGCTGAGCGTCATACTTGGATAAGATATTTCGTAGCTTTTGCGAGATCTTTGCATAGGGCTTTGAGCCCGATGGTGTGCATCCCCTTTTGCCGTCAACCATCTTCTGCTGGGTGAGGCTCTGCTCGGTTTTGAGTGCCTCGATGAGTCAGTATGGGTCTGGATGCTGGAAAGCGAGGGAAGACTGCAGACGTCTGTGCCATGCCTCCACGCTGTTGTTGGTTTTGGGGTGCTCGTCGACAACGCGTTCATGGCAGCTCCAGAGGGACGGTGGGAAGGGTGGCTCCCGGCGGGTCCGGTTTCTTCCGAACGGCACGCCATTGTAAGTGCGCTCGATGTATTCAAAGACAGACGATGCGCTGGCGTCTGGATTGCTGACGTGGTCCTGAATATCTTCCAATCCTGCATTCATGAGACGCTCTTTCACATATTGTCCCGTGTTCGTAGAATATCGAAAGGCTATGAGCAGTGTGCTCTTTATGTCTGCTTGCAAAAGACGCGGCCGAAGTTATACAATTAAAAGGTTAGCAAGATATTGCCCATCAAATATATGGTCGTGGTTTGAAATTCACTCACACTACTATTCCTAGCTTAAACCCGCAAGAGTAATTAAAATAACTCATAAACAAAACCTTTATAACGTCGACTTCGATGTTGCAACAAAGTATAAAAGGCTTTGCCTTCAGTGGCAAGGCGTATGACAAATAATTATGTCGTTGAAATTCCTTAATTGACCCTCCTTCAGCGCTTTTCTGAACAATATAAATAAAAAATGGGAACCCACCTTGCGCAACATCTGACGGTTTCAGGAACGCCAACACCGGCAAGAGCTGGACAGCCTCACGAAAACTCGAGTAGTTTCGATATTCTTACAGGAACCTACACTCTTGGATGTGTCGCTGGATCGACTGTTTTAGGTGAAAAAAGCGAGCAGCTGCCGTCGCCGCTGGAAAGATTGATTTGAAGGCATGTATAGCTGCTTGCTCAAAGTCCAAGAGGAAACTTTCGGGTGACAGGCCTGGCTGGAGTTCGAGCAAGTTGTTGAACACTCTTGTGTAGCTGGCCGTGGCCTTACGTTTGAGCAGACAGTACACCATTGGCACTACCCTCCCTGATACCACCGCGTAAATGTGTACAGCTGATAATAGATGCAGGGAGCTATTTTAAACGTTCCGTCTGCAAACCAGTGAGGACTGCTTTGTAGCGTCGTGAGATTGCCTCGAGTTTCCAGCATTATCAAGCTGTCCGAATAACCAGATTCTCCGTCAAACAAAATAAACTGCTGGCCGTCAGCAAGTCGCACAAAACCCGTCGTAAGCACGATGTCGCCGGATGTGCGTGGTGCTGCTAGAAGCGCCTCCGTGCGTCGGCGTTGTCTTTGGGGAGCTCTCGTCATGGCTGATACGGTTGGCAGGGCAGACCTCTGGTATTCTGAACGAAACCGCAATTAAGTACGGACATTCAACTGCTTCAAACGCAAAGTCGCCGATGCTGCTTTCAGAATTAAGGCTGGAATTTTCCAAAACTATATAGATGACCATTTCGGAGTACTGTATTGCACCCGTAAAGTTGAAATGTCACTAACCTGATAAACAAATTGTGTTCTCTGTGATGACCGTTCGAGCAGTATCCCTAGAAGTGGAAAATTGTATCTGCATGGTGTGGAGCACAAAAGCTGCCACATTTTTTTTCCATGTCTGGCAGGTGGCTTATATGGCCCTCTGTTGCCTGAGAACGAAAACATGCCAACTTCAATATGTATTTATTATTTACGTGACACTTATTTGGATTATATTCTAATTTTTTTTTGTGGAAACGATCGAAACAAATTTTTAATGTCCGCAAGAACACTTGTATTTCTGTGTACGGACTAGTTTAAATTGAAGGCATCAACCAAAATGGCCGCAGAGTTTATAAAGAAAACGCACCTGGCCATTTTCCGGCAGCGGGAAGTAATTAAAATAAGTTAAGACCTCATCGATTAAATATAAGTCATAGTAATATTTAATAAACTCTTATCGAGGGCAACATGCTTTCATTTAAAGACAAAAGACCTGGTATATTTACAGTGTTTTTTTCTGTGAATATATTTAGAACAAATGCAATGATGAAAACAAAATATATGAGCCATACCTTTTCGACCACCAAGCTGTCGCCATTTCCATGGGCTGCTGCTGATCTTCGACATCCAGACACGCAACAGCTCCACAACACGCGGTCACAAGTCCTCCGGGCGACACGGTACGAATATCCCCTGTACATTAACTTCTCAGACCGCTTCTGAGTTAGCAGGACGCTTGACATACTGTAAAGCCTTTTGCAATGCGCAGAAGCACAAGTGTGAGGTATCGTTATATAACCAGCTAGTTGAACGCGGGTGTAGCCCGATTGCCCCACGTGCAGAATGCCTGTCGCAAAAACTCTGTCTTTAGACCCGCGTCTCAAAAACGCCGCGTTCGGCGGCCCCCTTTCATAATGCCCACTTGTCAAAAGGGACAGACCAAGTCTCAAACTCAGCAACAAACTTTATTGTCTCTACGCCTGATATACCTCTCCTCCGAACGTTGCCACCACCCCAACGGATGACCACCGAACCACAAAAAATACATTAGAAACACAATACACCGAACCGGAAACAATACACCAGAACCAAAGGGAAACATGCCCTATCGTTTCCATCTTCACCCAGCACACCGGGTCCAAAATAGAAAGCAGAAACACAAGGTCGTCACCACCAAACCAGGAGGGATCCATCACCGGACAATGCACCACAAGCACTGGGAAATATACAATAACTTTCACCACCCTCCCCCCCCCCCACACACACACAAACACTTCACTGAAACATGAATCACACACAGTCACCTTCTATGCCCCCCGTTATGATCCCGAACTGAACAACGGCAAAAAAAAAAAAAACTCTTCGAAGCAACCACGCCCCCTCCTAACTTCACCCCACACAAAGTTTTACGGTCGAAGGACCTTTTTGGACTGACTTCCAAGTTGCAAAGACGTATGGCTGGTGCAATTTTCCGACGTTTTTATGAGAACAGTTTCTCGCACAATACATCTCATCTCATCACGCTCTTTGTGTATAATTTCCGTCTTTGACCAGTTTGCTGTACATTTATTGCATTCCTGGAAATGCCTCGCTAGTTAAGATTTTGAAGCGTTAATCCGCACATTCCGTTTATGTTTTGTTAACCTATCGTTAATGCGTCTTGCAGTTTGAGCAACATATTTAAAGTTGCATTCAAAGGGAATTTTGTACACTACTCCACTTACACAGGAAACAGAGCTGTGACGATGCTTTCTTTTACATAACTTTTGTCCTGCTTCAGAGGGAGTCAGTTGAGCTAATTTGAAATCATATGTAAAAACAGTGTCAACCCGAAATCTCTCTGCACACGCTTTCAAGTTATGTGAAATGGCGTGAAAATACGGGATTCCAGCCCGTCGGTTCTTAACACTGCCCTTCTCTTGCTTATCTTTGATCTGTAGAGAAAGTTGCCGTTTAATCAAGGCCTCTTCATAGCCGGCACTCTCCAGCCTTCGCCATTGTCTTCTTAAAGACTGCTTCATGAAATGGGTGCATGACCTTTCTAGAGCGTTCTGAATCAGAGACCTCACTACCATTGCCTTTACGATTTTAGAAATGGCAACTCTGCTCCAACAGAACGCGCTTCGGCGCCTGCTTATTCCCAACACAGCCCATTGCCCACATGAATGCGTAAATCCAAAAATTTAATGAAATTCTCCTCCAATTTTAAAACAATGAACCCCAACTCCGAAACCGCTGACCTTCTTCCATTTTGTGTGGAATTTGATAACTTATCTTGAAAGTGCAAAATCAAAAAATCAAATTTGGGGTTTTACGTGACAAACCAACGACGGGCATCTGGCACGCCCCAGCGGACAACTGAGGATTAATTTAATTTTGACCACCTGGGGACCTTTTGACGTGCAACAGAAAGCTCCGAAAGCTTTTGACGATGTGCTGTTTTGTCGTTGTGCTGTTTTGAAGCTGTGGTGTTTTGACGCCGTGCTGTTTTGGCACGTGCTCTGCTGTCGCTCTACCGTTTTGACGCTGTGCTGTTTCGTCGTGTGCTATTTTGACGCGTGCTGTTTTGTCGCCGTGCTGTTTTGACGCTGTGCTGTTTTGACGCGTGCTGTTTTGACCGTGCTGTTTTGTTGCGCGCTGTTTTGTCGTGTGCT
Source organism: Ixodes persulcatus (assembly GCA_013358835.2). Taxonomy (NCBI): domain Eukaryota; kingdom Metazoa; phylum Arthropoda; class Arachnida; order Ixodida; family Ixodidae; genus Ixodes; species Ixodes persulcatus. Next base: position 3,018 of record JABSTQ010006565.1, on the reverse strand, counting down.
GTTCTGTCATGGCACCGGCAAAAAGTTCTAAAGCCGTATGTGGCAAAATTAGTTTGCAATGTCATGTTGGAGGATAAGAGGTTATTTGTTTTTGTGTTTACTTTTAGCAGTCTGCCACTCTATGTCGTCTTGGTCAGACGCATGAGTGGTGATTTCTTTACACTGCTCTATGGCCTCAGTTTCTTGAGGCAAGGCTTTTCCTGAAGGTTTTTTCGGGTTTGAGGAACGGGGTGCCATGCCCCGCCCACCACCAGCCAAAGGGGAAGAGGGGGTGCTGGGCGAGGCGTCACCCAGGTCCACCCGTTCCTGCCCCTTAGGCGCTGCAGGAGCGGCACGAGAGCCATGCCGCTCCTTTGATGATGCTCTCTCCAGGGAGTGTGGTCGATAATGTCGACTCCTCTCCCTGGAAGGAGATCGCAGGTGAGGGACGGTTGCGGCAGCTACCGGGCCATCCTGGGTCTCGGAAACAGCCTGAGAGGACAAAGGCTTTTGTCCCGTTAAAGTGCGAAGGTTCGCACTCGGGCTGGGAGGGTTCGTAGACCGCCCAGCCACGATTGCATGCCCAGGAAGCTGAATCTTCAGTTGGGGTGAGGGGGACTGCCGTGGCTTCTCATAGTCCAGAAAGGACGTTTGGGTCGCCACTCCTACCATCAGTGGTGCAGGTCCCCGCTGCACCACCTGCGAGTAGCTGCCCTTGCACAAGAATCTGAAGCGACGACGTGCCTCTGGGTAGGAGAGGTTTTCCTTGACTTTAAGTGTAAGTACCTCCTTCTCCTCCTTCCACGTTCTGCAGGATCGAGAATATGCAGGGTGGGGATCACCACAGTTCACACAGTGTGCGTCGTTGGTGCAAGAGTCTGTGGGGTGGTCATTAATGGCACATTTTGCACAAGTGGTTTTTCCACGGCATTACTGGGAACCATGGCCAAAACATCTGGCATTTGAAACACCTTCGAGAATTAGGCACATAGGGCCAAACCTTGCAGTGGAGATAGCCAGGTTCCACTGCATCTGGACGTGTGGCAGACTCAAACGTTAAGACAATGTGCTTTGTCTTGTGTTCTGTGTCATCACGACGAATTGTAATTCGTCATGTAACAGTGACTCCTTGGCTGGATAGGCACTCCGCCAGCTCTGCGTCGGATGTGTCTGGCTGACCGTCCTCGGAAATTCCTCTTTGGACGGTGTTCAGTTTGCGGTGAGGGGTACCACTGACTTTATCGGCTGACACAGAGTAAAGACCCAAGAGCCCTATTGGAAAAACGTACAAGAAACATACCTGCGGTTTGTACGGTTCTGGTATGACGCCACCATAATTCCTTGTTATTGTGGATGCAGCTAGTTTGGTTTGGCGTTTTGCATAACTGGAGATACCGGCGCCGGTATGGCTCCGCCTCGTTCTATACTGGCAGCCAGTTTCCTGCGGATAGTATTCGGCGAAGCTGATTTTGCGTTCGATGACGTAGGCGACCGCCAACTTTCCAACAAACGCTTATACCACAAGACCACCGGTATCACAAAATCATACATGCAGAAAGGCGACCGCCATCTTTCAACAAAAACGTCCAACTTTTACCACCGGTATCGTTACATTACCCTACATGTCGAAACGGAACATAGACCGACGCATGAGCTACCACAAATTCCTCGGTCAACTCTTCACGGCGACGTCTTGAGGCGACTGTCTCGAATAATGTGCTCCACAAGTATTCGACAGCCGCACCAACCGTACCGCATAGCAAAGCCCGTGCACGGCAACTGACCGATCGTGACACCAAGCCGAGCGCATCACCGATCGACAGCGGCAAACTCCCCTTTGTTCGTACCCATGGACCGTCACTCGTACTCGGCCAACTCGTCGTCTTTTCGTGGCTCCGTCGTCGCAACCGCCGCAACCATCCGCAAACCCACCACCCCACAACTGATAGCCGGCGTCGGCGAAAAGCGAAACCGAAATGTAAAGCTTCCGCCCAGTGGCTGCCGCGGCTCCCCGGCTCGCCTAGTTTCCCGGCTTCGGCTTGCCCGCTTCCCATCGTCGCGCAGAAGGTGCAGCGGCGGGAGGGTCGTCGGCTCGCTTTACGTTTCGCAAGACAGATGTTTTGCGGTCCTTTTCTGGCGCGACTCTGGTTCTCAACTCGACGGCGCCTCTCATAGTTCAACCAGGCGTGGTCAGCCTGGGTCAGTGCAACGCGGCTGGTTTGCTTCGTCCGATCGCCGGAGACTTCGTAGTTCGCCCGTTAGGCTTAGGATCCGAAGGTGTCTGTCTTTGCGTGAAGCGGTAAGTGAATCCCGTCCCGTTTTCGTTCTACTTTTAAATTATGTTTGGTGCACTTCAGTGTAAACATGTGTGCCAAGTGTTCGCGACAACTTTGAGCTAGAATAATCGACGATTTGCTATTTTCCCAAGCGCCCCGGCCCGCGCGCGAGGAATTGTCGGAGAGACTGTTCCTCGCCTGGCCACCCTGCCTTGAGATCGCATTGCCTTGTCGCTTGCCTCCTCTTAATCCTCTCTTTTTCGATTCCATTACCTATTTTTATGTGTTCAAGTGTATTTTTTATTGCTTCTAAGTGCTTCTTTTCTCTTATGCGCGCGATATTTCTGGTATATATATATATATATATATATATATATATATATATATATATATATATATATATATATAGTATTTGTGTCTTTATTTTGTCTTTTTCGACGGGAGTGCCGACCTACCTGTGAGTACTATCGTTGCTACCGATTCATATCGCGCTGTTAGCTGTTCACTTTGGTTCAATTTGACCCGCGTGCAGTCGAGAGGAGCCGTTTATGAACACCCGCGCACATGTCATAGGGGTAGGCAGAGCTCTGAATCAACAATCGCGACGCCAGAGCCGAGTGCGCTGTGAATTGATCGCCCGCGCTCGCTCCGTTGGGTGTGCCAAACGGTGTTACGGTTTTGCAGGCATTCGGACAAATGATTCGCGGCGACAAAGCGGCGTGCTGTATCTGGTCAAATAAGCGGCACTGGAAACAAGCTACGC
>JABSTQ010006564.1:0-14713 GCA_013358835.2 Ixodes persulcatus | reverse complement strand
TTTCTGAGTTTGTGTCCGGTTTTAGCAGCCCTGTCGGCCTGTTCATTTCCGCTGATGTTGCTGTGACATGGAATGCACTGTGGTATTATGTGATGTCCTATGTCAGCGGCTTTAGCGTATATACTTGTCTCACCTGTAATTGGAGAGTATTATTGCTGCATGATTTCCCAAATATCATTAGGCTTTTAAAAGCAGCAATGGAGTCGGTTAGGATGACCCATTTTTGTATATTCGTTAATTTTGAAATATAAGTAATCGCCAGCAGAATACGATGTAGTTCTGCTGTTGTAGATGCTGTCCGGTGGGATAGCCGTGCGGTCTCAGGTACATTGTTCTTAGGAATTACGAAGGAAAAAGGAAGACGATGTTTGGGTAGTGGATCCATCAGCATATACAAATACATGGTCCTTGTATACATTAATTACGTGTAGCATAGTTTGTTGAAATCGAACGGTTATCGCTGTGTCCTTGATTGCCACCATTCCAGGTATCTCGGTATTAATTTTCATAGAGGGCATAGTTCAATACGGTGGCGGAGTTTCTCCGCTGTGCTTTGTCACCGAAAAACATTCTTTATGCCACTTTTGTATTTCTTGCCCAAATTTGGAATGTGGCCTTTTTCTGACAATATTTCGCATATAGTGTCTTTTATGCTGAGTAATGTGGCGTAGGTGTACTTGTAAAGATTCTTGCGTTTTCATGGTGTTGACAGATACTGTTCTCGTTTCAGCCAGCGTATCACAAGTAGACGTGCCCCTAGGAAGACCGAAGCAGACTTTAAGTGCATTTGTCTGCGCTGTTTGCACGTTTTTGATGGTAGTTATGCTAGCACCATGAAGCATCGGTGCACTATACCTGAGAATTCCGTCTACAAGAGAGCGTTCTAGGGCAAGCACTGCGGAGCACGAACATCCCCAAGCAGTGCCAGCTAGGCACCGTAATACTCCGACGACTGCGTCAATCTTTTTTCTTATTCGGTTTGCCTCGGGTGCCCATGTAAGATTTCGATCAACGATAACCCCGAGATAGTCGTAAGATTTTATATATGGCAGAGGATGTCCAGCTAATAAAATAGGGTATCGTCGCATTGATTTTCTTGTGAATGCCATTGCCGTTGTTTTTTCTCACGACAAAGTGAGTCCCAGTTTCGATAATTGTTGGCTAATCAGGTGCAAAGCTTTCTGAAGCCTACGTGGTGGTACGTTTCGCTGAACACCACTGGACCATAGGCAGATATCGCCAGCATAAAATGTGGCCATGACATTTGCAGGAATGACATCTGCTACCGATATTAATGCAAGGTTGAAAAGGGTCGGACTAAGTACCCCACCTTGCGGAACGGCTCTTGATACCGTGTATTTACTTGTGCAGTTATTGTTTGGTTCCTGCCTGCAGGCTAGGCGACGCAGATTCTCCGAGAGCTCGAGGCAAGGACCCAGCACCCGGATGAAAGACTGGTCCGGTACGTTCGGGTCATGCAAGAGCTCTTCAAGAGGGCGGACCCGAAGTCACCGGAGTCGGTCAGAGTAGCTCGGGTCAGAAGACAGTGTCACCCAAGGTACCACGTCTACCTGATCAACCGCACCTTTGAGACCCTTGAAGAGCTAGCCCGGGGCGCCCGCCTCATCGAGGAAGCTCTTCATGCTGAGCGGAACTACGTGCCGCCGCCACCAGCCAAGTACGCGCTCGAACCGGCATGCGCATGGTGGGGCCCCGAGGCCTGCAAGTGGACTGTTCGAACGAGACCTCCCTTCCCCACCACGTCAACCAGGAGAGTTGGCGCGGCATGCATGGTGATCTCCCGTGCGAGATACGCGTATGTTCGCCTAACTCTCCCCGAGAGGTCCCCGGAGGTCACAGCGGGGCCCGTGAGGGTTTCGAGCGGGGGTCGCCACGACAGGTGGGAGGTCGTTGACCGTGCCCTATCGTAAGCTGGGGCCCAACGGAGATCACCACCCAAGCGAACCATCTTCATCAGTCTGCTCCTGCAAGTGCTGGCGAAACTGGCACGGTGCGGTCGCAAACCCGCAGCCCAGCAGACCCCCGCCGCAACGGAACAAGCCCTTCCCACAAGAGCCAGTCGCAGGCCTGGTGGAGGCCCTCCCATAGTGGTTTCTTACCCGATCACTGGAGGCAGTCCGATGGGCACCTCGGTGCGGATGGCCTAAGCAGGCAACTGTCGTCGGACTGCTGCTACCACTGCGAGCATCCCGGCCATCACCGAAACCAGTGTCCGAGGCTTCTGGACACTACTAACAAGAGGTGTCACGAGACGGCGGCAAATGGCCGAAACCAGAACAACCAGGGAAACTACTACGGCCGGCGACGCTGAAACCAGACAGCCACTCGCCGACGGCCGTTACAGTCCCTGGGATCAGTCAGGCCGTGGCACAGATTCCATCGGTATGTCGAATCCAGCCGGAGCCTAACATCATTGAACCGCGCATGACGATTTCACTGCTCGATTTTCCCATTGCCGCACTTTTGGATTCTGGGGCCGTTCGAACTCTGCAAAGCAAAAAGATAAGCCTCCGGGAGTGCGAAACTCGTTTGCAGCTAGCTTCTGGTACAGCGATAAAAGCTGGAGGAGCCGTGAGGCTGCAGATTCGATTTAATGGAAAGAAGTGGCGTCAGCGATTTCTTTATCTGCCAGGACTCGTGGTACCTGTGATCTTGGGCCGAGATTTCATTACAGGCGAAAGTATGACGCTCGACTGTTCTGGTGGCGGATACCGGCTGGGACAACTACCGGAATTGACTCCGTTCACCAGACGGGAGGACTGCATCCGTAACCTGACCACTGCAGCCCACTTCACCATGCTGCCGGACGTCTTGCCTGCCGGCGTTCGAGAATCGTTGCGAAAGTGCCCCGCAAGCAGCCAGCAGAAGCAGGAGCTGCAAGCCGTCCTGGAGTCTTTCTTACCGATGTTCACGGAAACACCTGTTAAGACTGACATCCTGCTGCTCCGCATTGAAACCGGTGACGCGCCGCCTCGGAGGTGCAACTCTCGACCGATCAGCGTCCTCAAAAGGGCACTCCTTGATGCGGCGCTCGAGGAAATTATCGACACCGGTTCAGTACGTGAGTCGAAGAGCCCCTGGGCGTTCTCCATTGTTCTCGCTCCGAAGAAAGACGGAACAGCCAGACTCTGTGTGAATTACAGGCGTCTTAACGATGTGTCCGTACGAGACAGCTACCCTTTCCCCAGCATTTCCTCCGTGATGTACGCGCTCGGTAACGCGACCGTGTATACAACGCTGGATTGCAGTCGCGGGTTTCTTCAGATTGAGATTCACCCATCAGACGTACCAAAAACTGCTTTCAGCTGCCACAGAGTGTTGTTCGAGTTCACCCGACTGCCGTTTGGCTTGTCTAACTCTCCAGCCAGTTTTCAACGCCTGATGGATGTTGTACTCAGGAACTCGAAGTACGAATTTGCCATGGCATACATGAATGACGTGGTTGTTTTCTCGAAAACTATTGAGGACCATGTGGAACACCTTCGCATCGTACTTGAGGGAATGCGTAATGATGGGCTCATGATTCATCCCGGAAAAGTTCAGTTGGCCGCGCCCAAGATTAACCTCCTTCGATTCGTTGTGGATAACGGCACGCTCCGCCCCAACGAAAAGTTGCGCGCGCTAACGGAATAGCCAAGCCCACGTGACGTAAAGAGCCTACAAAAATACCTCCGAATGATTGCGTTCTACCGGGATTTCATTCCACACTGTTCCGAGATATCCCAACTGCTCAATCACCTCCTAAAAAAGGCGTCAAGTGGTGTTGGGCCGAACAACAACAATACGCATTCGCAGCCCTTTCAAAAGCCGTGACTGACAACGTTTGTTTGCAGCTCCCAGACTTGAACAAGCCGTTCGTTCTGCAGACAGATGCAAGCGACTGTGGCCTGGGTGCTGTCTTGCTGCAGGAGTATGGCGGTGTGCTTCGTCCAGTTGCTTTCACGAGCCACACGCTAACTCCAGCCGAGCGCAACTACAGTGTGGCAGAACGTGAATGTCTTGCCATTATTCATGCTTTGAAGCGCTTCGATATGTACCTAGATGGCGCAACGATCCAGATTCAATCTGATCACTTAGCGCTATCATGGCTAAGGGGACTTAAGAATCCAGCTGGACGTCTTGCTCGTTGGGCGCTTACGGTACAACAGTACGACTACTCCATAGTGTACCGCCAGGGGTCAACCAACAAAGTTGTTGATGCGCTCTCTCATGCTCCACTTCCCGAGGAACACTCGCAGGATACCCATGGCTTGGTCACCATCGCGGCCACGGCACGAGGATCCCCAGATTCACGGTGGGGTACATTGGTACCCCACCGCAAGGCGCAGCTGGATGACGGGCTCTGCCAACGCGTGTCCGCTTGGCTGGCAGCAAGAGGTCCAGTCGACCGCCCAAGTGACAAGGAGTTCGACTCCTACTTGATGAGTGACGACGGCCTCCTGCTGCGCTACATCCCCAGGCCGACGACGATCCGGATGGCTCGGCGTTCCGGACCGTGATACCCCGCAAGCTACGTAAGCTTTTCATTCGATACATGCGTGACTCTGCCTTGGCAGGACACAGCAGTGGGAGCAAGACTTACGAAAAGTTATCTCAAATTGCTACCTGGCCAGGCATGAGGCAGGATGTGCTCCGATACGTTCGTAGCTGCTCGGTGTGCCAGAAGGCAAAACCACGTGGTGGTCAGCCCCCGGTCTGATGCAGCCAATTGTGAGCCAGAGCCCTTGGCAGATTTGTTTTTGTGACGTCATGGGTCCCTTCATACGTAGTACCCGCGGCAATCAGTACTTGTTCGTGGTAACCGACCACTTCACGAAGTGGGTTGAGTTATTCCCTTTGCGGAAGCTAGATTCGCGAAAAATCTGGGAGTGTCTACTCGAAACATCCGCTAGGTTTGGCTTTCCTGCACAGCTTGTAAGTGATAATGCCTCCTATCACAGGAGTAAAGTGTTCGTGGACGCATGCGCATTGCTGGGAATTAAGCACAAAAGTACTTCCCCATACCACCCACAAGCAAACATCACGGAAAGGGTAAATCGGAACCTTAAGATGATGCTTGTGGCCTATAGCACCGAGCGCCACAAGGACTGGGACGCGGAACTGCCCGAGCTGGCATTCGCAACTCGTACGACCACTAATCGGTCAACGGGTCTCGCTCCTGCCCAATTGAATTTCGGCAAGGAGCTCGCGTTCCCGCTTTTTAACAGTCTCCTTTCTACAGAGTCTGGGGGAAGGCTTCGCCTCTACGTGAAGTTCGCAGAGGACCTGTGAAAGCGCTTCTCCGATAACCTTCAAGAGGCCCGAGAAAATCTCAACGTCGCCCGAGTGAAGCAGGCAGAACAGTACAACCGGGGGCGACGTGACTTGCAATTCGAGGTGGGAGATTTTGTACTCCGGCGTACTCACCCACTGAGTGACGCCGCTCGAGGCTTCGCAGCCTCCCTCGCGAACAGGTGGGAAGGTCCGTTCCGCGTGCATGAAAAGTGCTCACCACTCACTTTCAAACGAGGTCACTGTGAGTCTAGAAAGGAAACCGGACCTGTTCATGTCACCGACCTTAAACGATTTTTTCAAGCAGAAGACGACGATTCCTCGCAGGACCGGAACGACACTGATGGCAGTCCCGTTTCGGAAACCCCCTTGTCTCCACCAAGGCGGCGGTATAGCCTGCGACGTCGGTGACGCCAAAGAGAGAGGAGCCCTTTTTTTTTTTTTTTGTCTCCTGTTTTCGCCTCTCTCGCATTTTGGGGGTACGTTTTCCACTTCCACGGATCTGCTCCCTTTTCAAGAAAGGGGGGGGGGGGGGGAGTTCGTGTGCCCACCTCAGATCCGTTATTTGGAACTTTTTGGCAGGGGGGTAGAAGCAAGTCTTCGCTCGCAACTAAACACCTGCATTGCCCTCTCTTGTTTCACTAAGATGGCTCGCGACAACAACCGGCACCACACTCCGCCATCGGAACGACACGGCGGCCGGTCTCGTGGTGGACCGGGCCCCCAAAGGACGTTGGCGCGCCAGGGGCGGTCCAGAGCAACAAGGTGGCCGCCAGCCGAGCCCTGATCCAGAACAAGGAGCTCAAGCTGGAGCTCACCGAGCTGCTGCAGAAAGAGCTGCATGTGACCATGGAGCGGGGGAGAGAGCGGACGCCGAACACGTCAACCAACGTGGCGTGCGCGACCTCCAACGGGGCATCGCACTCGTCCAGCAGGCGCCTGCCGGACTTGCAACGCCAGTCCGCCCCGCACCGCCATCCACCCCTGACGCCCACGACGTCGTCTCCGTCATCGACATGCCGAACGAAGCTTGAGGAAGGGGGGGGGGGGGGGGGGGAGTGTGGGCATCCTGGCGGCTCCACATCCCAGTTGCCCGACTGCGGGGCACAGGTGGCGAAGTTTTCCCGCGTGGCGGCGAAGTCACGCCGGCCACGCGCACATCGCGTGCGCCGCCTTGATAAGGCAGATCAGAGGCGGCGCACAGAGGAGTCGCTGCCTGGACTCAGGCGCCGTCGGTAACAATGTTAATCGTCTTGTCTATGTCCCATTAAATGCAGTTCCTCGTTGTTGAAACCGTTGGCTCCGTGCTATTCCTGCGGGTCGGGTATGCAGCAAGGCAACCCGACAGTTAGAACATAGAACATAGAACATAGCTTTATTGATAGAACAATAATTTTCAAAATACAATAGCGAGCCGGAATAAGCCTCAAGGGCTTGTGTACCTGGCTCGGCAGGTGACGAAATCATATAGATTAGATAATGAAGAAGATTAATTGAAAAACAATTTACAATCTATAGCACACTCGTTCTCTGAAACCTCAGTGCGTCTAAACCCAAACCGAAAAAATACACACACCAAACAAACACTTTATACGCACTGCCACCGCAATGTAAAAAAGAGGGAAAAAAAAATAAAAAAGCAAAAAAAAAATTGCACTTAAAATTTGACATTATTCCTCTAAGTTCCGTAAAGCATTCCTAAGTTTTTTTCTCGACGTTATAAGGAGCATTGATTCTGGTAGGCGGTTAAATACATGTGGCACATAATACACTCTCACACGCTCACCATAGCGAGTTCGAATACGCGGTACCTCAAAACGAAGAGATGGCCTCATTGGCCGCTGTTGAGTTCCAGAAATGACGCAGCACGACAGTTTCCCTAAAAAGCCCCTCAAAAGACGACATGTGAAGTTCCTGAAACATCTTTGCACTTGAAACGTCTGGCAAGCCAAAAGCGACACTTTTCAAAATACTTTTCAATAATGAATTAACTCTTGCGCGCCAGAACAACGAACATCCCATAAAAAGTGTTATGCCGTACCGTAAATAACTGTATCCCAAAGCCTGTGCTATCATTTTCCTAACAGAGAGAGGCAAAAACATTTTAACATTGTATAGTAAGCACGAAACACTTCTTAACTTTTTGCACAAATACGTAAGGTGTGTACACCAAGATAAATCACTATCGAAGTATATTCCGAGGTATTTTACAGATTTGACACATTCAATAATTTCGCAATCACAAGATATGCAGCTGGAAGTATGTAGCGCTACAGGAAGTGGGAGTTCAACCCGTTTAAGTGGATTTTTAAAGCAAACCAGTTTTGTCTTTGACGCATTCACCTTAATCAGATTCGAAGTAAACCAATCCATTGTACAAGTAATATCATTTTGAAGATGTTGATTGGCGATAAGGTAATCTGCATGACATGACACTAACACCGTGTCGTCCGCGTATTGAAATACTTTACATTGTGAAACAGCACTAGGGAGATCATTTATATATAAATTAAAAAGTAAAGGAGACAGCACTGAACCTTGCGGTACTCCAGCCGTTCAAAACGTTCTACTACTTTTTTTTATTTTTAAAAACCACAACCTGCGAACGTCCTAAAATGTAATCTTTAAGGAGTGAAAAAAATGGACCTCGAAAAGCCAGCTTGTATAGCTTGGAGCAAAGAATTTTGTGACTTATACTGTCGAAAGCTTTCGACACATCCAAGAACACAGCACATGAAAACATATTATTTTCAAAACTTGTATGTAGAAAATCTCCAAAACTATCTAAAAGCGCTTGGGTTCCTCGTTCCGTAACAAACCCATACTGATGATCAGACAATAAGCCAAACCTTTCTACGAAACCAGTCATTGCCCTCAAAAGGTGTTTTTCTAGTAAATTCGCCATGCACGATAAAACTGAAATAGGACGATAGTTGGTAAAATCATCCGCTGCCCCTCCCTTGTAAAGTGGCTTAACAATAGCAGTTTTCATTCCCGTCGGCCAAATTCCAGTCTCGATTATATCATTCAATATTCTTAAAAGTACATATTTAAGTTTTTCATAATTCCTACGCAGATCCCGTATATGCCCTTTATCGAAGCCTGGCGACTTAGTTGGTTTAAAAAAAAAAAAAAAATAATCTCGGAGCTCACTTTCAGTGAGGGAAGGCAAAAAGGCTGAAGCTAGATTGTAATTTTGCAACGTGTCAGTTCCGACGTTATTACTATCTTGAGCTGCACCGGAAGTACGAGCAAAAAAAGCGCTGAAGTCCTCAATCGTTTTTTGCGTCACAGGCGCGAAAGACTTGTCTATCATCTCATCGATTGAGCGTCTTTTTTTGCCGCCACGAAGACGATTAGCTATCTCCCAGGTTTTTGCCGTGTCAAAGCGATTTTTTTCAAACTCTCCTTTGAAGTACCTGCGCTTTGAAGAACGAACCAGTGCGCACGCTTTGTTCCTTGCTATTTTAAACTCTTCCTTCAGCGCTGAATTGCTTGGGGACCGTTTGCAGCGTTTCCATAGAAAATCCTTATAACGTATAGCCACTAGAATGTCTGACGTAATCCATTCCTGATCTGGCTTACGTCTTTTAATTATTACTTTCTTTTTGCTCGTAGATGTAAAGTTAGAAAACAGATCAACAAACGTATCGTACAACATTGACGGCTCAACCGAAGTTAAAAGTTGATTCCAGTCGTAGTTGTTAATTTTGCTATCTAATTGCGCTTGATCAGTTATGGTGATTTCTTTATTGTTGTTGTGGCACTCCTTATTGTTTTTTGAGATTATCTGGCACGCTATAAAATAATGGTCCGCCAACGTTTCTGTTATCACTGCAGCATTTACGGTACCCTCAAAAATACGGAGGTTTATGTGATCGATACACGAGGATACTAATTTTTGACCTAAGAGTTCTTCCCGAGTGGGTGCCTGTATCACATTTCCAATGCCGTAAGTTGCCATTAAGTTTAGGTAATCGCAGACCACATGGCGCGAAGAATCCATCGTATTTAAATTGAAGTCTCCCACTAAGCACAGTTGACTTGTCGGTGTAATCACGGATAGCATTTTATCTAGTTCTTTGATAAACAAGTTCGCGTTGCTCGAAGGGGGGCGATAGATTGCCATCAAGTGAATCGAAAAATCCTGGCGTCTAATTTGCAGGCTTATGCACTCGGAGTGCGATACGGTTGTTGCAGACTGGTCGGCATCCCAGATGTCTTTGATAAAAACACAAATTCCTCCCCCTCTGCCCAACGTTCTCGTAAATGTAAACCGTTTGTAACCGGGAATCGAAAAGTGAGTTATTACATCCTCATTAACATTAACTTCAGTCAAAACGAACGCATCTATGACAGCTCCCAATTCTTGGACTACAAGCATAAACTGGTCCCAGTACTTTCTAATGCTTCGTATGTTAACGTGAAACAAGCTAAACGAAAACTTGGAGGACGCTTCGAAATTCCTTTTTCAGTAACGCACTGTTTGAAAACTCAAAAAAATTCATGTAAAGACCTACAGTATTTTGTCCAAATCCACCATGCGGTCAACACGCAACAGTGGCGACGAGACTTCTTTCTTCACAAAAATCTTCCCGTTCTTTATCCACGTAAATTTATAATGTTTTTCACTTCACCAGTAATGCCTTGCAGTACTGGTGAAGTGAACTGACTAAGAAAGTTCGTGATATCCTTGATTACTGTTCTACATATCACTTTCCAATCAAGTGCAGCTGAACCGTCTAGTTTTGAAGTTTCATTTTGCTCTTGGCTTTGAGGCCTTCTTTTGGGCTTAGTGGGGGAAGGTTCCGTATGTGGGTTCGTAATTTTTTTGTATGTTGCCTTCAGGGCATCTACGTAGTTATACTTGCTTGTCTCAAGTGACGCGTGTTCACCATCCACTACGACCGATGGCCCCGAGTGGTGTTTGGATTTCAGATTGTTCACTGTTTAATCTGGTTACGGTTTCAGAGTTTCTCTCCCTTTGCCGTAGTTATCTTTCGCAAGTTCTGCTTTTGGGGGCTCTTTTTGTTTGTTGTTCGCTGTTGCTTTAGTAGCAAGGTTCTCACTTTGATGTGGTACTTTTTGTGGGTGGTTTTGAGGCAGTGAATCGGTGTGGCGCACAGCTGCGGTTTTTAAATTTTCAGTACTTGAACGCGCTTCTTGGGCATCGCCAAACTTTTGTTTTGGGAATTTCGGAAAAAAAAGCCTCATGTTCCCCTCCGCAGTCAATGCAAAGTGGGGTTCTTGCGCTTCATTTGTCTAGTGTGTGATCCCCAGAGCATCGGGTGCAGGACTCTGCGCTTGCAAACAGCAAGGACATGACCTAGCTTTCCACATTTTTTGCACTGCGCGTGCCTGTGTGCAAAGGCGTCTACTTTGTGCCTAACACACCCGACAAGTTCATGAGTTGGTAGCACGGGAGAACCAAATGTTATACGCACAGTGTGTGACGTTCCCAGACGTCGTATGTGTGCAACTGTTGCGTTGCACTTGAGTTGCTCTCGAAGCCGTGGCATCGTGATGTCTGGGTCAATGTCATGAACGACTCCAACTGAAGTGTTCTTGTTTTGTGGCTCATATACGTAAACCGGTATTCCAAGAAGCTCTGTCAGTGTCAGTAGTGTTGACGTGGTGTGCAGATTTCGTGTATCCACTGCGATCAGGTTTAGTTTCTTGTTTATTTTGATCTCTAGTATGCAGGAAGGGGCGATGTTTTCTAAGAAAGGTGTCAAGCGAATGCTTTTCATGTTTTTTAGCTGATTTGAGGCATCTTGTGGTGTAAATATTACAGTATGTCCATGGCAGGTTAGGGCGGATGTGGACGAGATAACAGTGCTGTTACTCGAAGAATTCGTGCCTGGTCGTTGGCGTTTCCGGGACCCCACTGTGCTGAAGGACTCGTCATTTGAAATGATGGTAACGTATTTTATGTCTTCTTCATGTTGCATGTCCATGTCTTCTGACTCACTGCCAGTTGGTCGTCCATTGATTGTCAGATGTTGTTTCGTTAACAGGATTCCGGAGAGCTGGGTTGTAGGTGGATCTTTTTGGCCACATGTCGGGAGTTTTTGGTCGGTGGCGTCCGAAATCTCGTTATATGGGTTGGGATGGATTGGAATGTCTGTGCCTTCCATCATGGACTACGTTGCATGCTCAGTGTATTCTCCTAGCACAGTGCCAGCGACCGACCCTGCCGGGAGGCCGGGACATGCAATGTTTTTAAGTCGCGTTGCAGGGTAATACAGATGTCGCCGATTATATTAAGCAATGCGAAAAAACTGGAAAGATAGCGAGAGCTTTCACAGCCTCACCAGAGCTCGTCGTCGTCTGCGCGTCGCAAAGCGAACGCACCGTCAGTTGAAGTCCTCTGGTTCTGTAGAAGGTGTGCACTTGGGCTCTCGGTGATTCATATTTCCGAGGGTAAAGGTGCTAAAAACAACGAACAAGTAAAAGAAACGAACAAAACAGAACGCTTTTGGCTCTTGGCCGCATATTCGCTTCATGGAGTTCAGCTTTAAAACGCGAAACACATGTACGACGAAACCGTCCGATCCGACGTCCGATCCGACGTCCGATCCGACGCCCGATCAGGCGATACGACGGTCGGAGGCGAGGGTTTTCAACGCTCTCCGGTGCTGCGAAAACCCTCGCCCCCCAAAGTCATTCCGGCAGTCCGCACGTCGGATCGGACGGTTTCGTCGTACATGTGTTTCGCGCTTTACTGCTGCGAATTGTACTCGGGTTGAGAGCTCGTCAATATGTCTAACGCGGATTTTTTCTCAACCACTTCATAATATGTATTGGGAAATAAATAACATTATTATACTTTTACTTTATTTGCCAATTGGAAGGCGCTAAAATTCAAGGGGTTTGTGCCAGTAGTTCAACCTATTTCTTGGCTACGCGTTTTTATCGAGTTACGCTTAAATTATTTGATTTCGTTTTGGTTTCCTAACCCAAATACGTCATATTTGAACGTGGCAACTGTCACACGAAGGCTGTCCATATTTGGGTACCACCAGTGCCTGTAAGCTCCCGTAAAGTGAAAAACATTCCAGGTGAATATCACTACACCGCCCCTTTAATGTCACTAAATCATGGGAAAATAGCGCCATTACCATCCCTGCTTGCTACCCAGACACAGATACTAACGTACAGAAAACCGAAACCTCACAAGGTGATTGGCTGATCGGTTTTCGTTCAATCGTCATTTTGGTCCTTCCAGCCGTTCGAAGCTTTGAAGGCGTCGTTCTGAACCAGTCGCGCCAAGATCGTTTTGGAGCTCCATCGTACTGAATCGGCGAAGATGTGCGCTTGTCTTGCCGGTTGGTGGATTGCGTAATCTCGGCATACGAGAAATGTCTTTAGAAAGCAACGTGTCACTATGAATTTGAATCGGTTCACCGAAAATGAAGAGTCCGAAAAGGAACTGCTCACTCCAGGAACTAAAAAATGGCGATTACACGGGGATCTTTGCGATACTTTCCCGGGATCCAGTGATTTTAGTGAGAATCAATGCCTCGAAATGCATTCGGGCAGTGGGTCGTGTCCAGTCGCTGCGATAACGGTAATAGCCTGAAAGAAGTCATGAAACGATTTTTCTACTTTCACTAAATAGTACTTAGAATCACTCCATATCGTTGACAACTCAGTAAACTTTCCTTAGTTTTTCTTTCTATGCAATGGCAGTCGGCAGACAAATCAGAGAAATATGAGCGTCGTTCATCCCCTCAACTCGGAGCCATAACAAGCGTCCACGTGGCCTGGTGCCTATCCCAAGCCGCCAACGTTAATCATAGCCACGCTAAGGTTGGCAAAGTAGAGAACGCGTGCTGAACCCCAGGCACTATTAGACTTGCACTATTCTCATCACCGCAAAGGTTGGACAAGACCCGAGTATCCGCCGAGGCATTGATTGTTACGAGCCGAAGTGGAGTGCTCACACACTTCTCGTGTCCAATCCATGAGCCGCGTATTGAGGTATTTAATGCACAAGGTAGAGAGAAGAAGGACAGGACTAGAAAAGAGCGCTACTCACAACTACGTTTACTGACAAGAAAGGAAGAGAAAGAAAAACCCAAAAATATCCGCCGCGGACTCGTGCATCTACCACAGCCGCGTGAATGATAGCGGCTAGTTCATCCAGGCTCGTGTGGGCCCTTCATTGTTTGTTCGAGGAATTCCTTTTCCTCGTTTGATAGCGTTACTGATTCAACGCTAATGCAGTTCCTGTTCTCACGATAGATGTAGAAGGCATCCAATACCTCGCGGGTCATTTTGTCTTTGTTTTTTCCCAAGATGTTGGTATCTCGGAAAAATGGTCTGCACGTGCATTCCCTGCAATGGAGAGGAAGATTTCCGCCCACTGTAGCCTTCAAGGAGTAATCATGCTCCCGGAGTCGGTCATTGAGGCATCTGCCCGTTTGGCCTATGTAGCTCTTGCCACACGAAAGAGGAATCTTATATACGACGCCCGAAGCGCATAAAAGGAATTTGTTTGCATGCTTCTTGGTGCACGTGGGTTTATCGGTACACTCAGCATGCGAATTCACTCTAGGGCAAATTTGGCTCATTTTTTGGGGTGCAGAAAAAACTACTCTGACCCCATAGCGGCTTGCGACGTTTTTTTAAATTATGGGACATCCTGTGCAGGTACGGTATTACTACTGGCCTTGTTTCCTTGACACTGGTCTTGTTGGACTGGAAGCCTTTTGCCTTCTTCACCAGAGCGTTTGCCACATCAGCCAGTAGGGCTGACGAATAGCCGGCTTTTCTTAGCCTCTCTACTTGCATACTGAAGCTGGCTGACATAGTATGAAGACAAGACTTCCTTAGTGCCGAGCCCAGACACGTTAGAGCTATGCCCCTCTTGATGATTTTTGAGTGCGCCGAGCGGTAGTCTAGAATGGCTTTCTTGGATCGTGGGCTGTACGACCAACCAACATGGTTGTCCCCCAGGTGGAGCGAAAGATCCAGGTACTGAAGTACGTTTTCTTTGGGCACCTCAAATGTAAACCTAAGGCCGCGCTCTACCGTCGTCAGGTGGGTGGTTTCGATCCTACAATTACGTCATTAAGTTTATCGAAGACAAGACTGAAAGAAATAGTCCACTTTTGTCTTCTCAATTTCACCTCTGAATCAGTGGCGGTCTGTGCGAGTATACTTGGGCCAAAGTAGTACCAGCACGCCTCTGGAGAGTCACGAACATTCCAGCCCGATATTGAAATAGTAGCGACCCTACGTTTCGAAACCGTTCGTTTCTTCTTCAGGGGGATGAATGAAGGACAGCAGCTTCTTCTTCTTCTAGATGTTGAGCGACTTCTTTTTCTTTTTCATTGGTCTTAGTAGGCTGGTCGTGCCGAGCGCAGGCTGCTATAACATCTTGGAGGCCGGGTAATATAAACGTTTGAAGTGTCCC
>JABSTQ010006563.1:0-13159 GCA_013358835.2 Ixodes persulcatus | reverse complement strand
TTGCTTCCTTTCATGCTGCCTGCGACGAGTGTTGAAATTTGAATATGGTAGAAATAAAATCAATTAACACCCATAGAATTTTTTTATAGTTGCGCTTTATTCAGGCATTTAGATTTTGATCGTACCACTGTTGTTTTCGTACGAGAATGAGCAAACATTTGATACCAAATAAAATAGATTTAGCATTCACCAAATTCGGATGGTTTACTTGATTCAAATCGATATTTGATTTGATTACACTTATTGTTTACCCGCCTACTTTATTCCCTAATGAGTTACAAGTGATAATTACATTGTTTTTCGTCGTGTAAGGTTATAAACAATTTATTATTAACGAGTTATTAACAATCGGAGCTATACGATTACGCGAAGCGCATTTGAAGATATTCAAAATTGTTCTGAATACACAAACAACTCCTCAAGCTTCTTGCTGTTCGGGGCCTTTCCTACACGCAGTACCAATAATAAAGTCAAAACCTTAAAGAGGAGACCATCTCTATCGACTCAACACGCAAACACGATTTGAAGCGTGTAGTGCGTACGTTGGAAAAGAGATACCGGCGAGCAAACCATAGCGTCGAATGTTCATGCATCAAAATGTCCGTGCACCGAAATATCTGCGCACCGAAAAGTCCCACACCGAAAAGTCTTTGCAGCAAAAAGTCCGTACACTGAAATGTCTGTGCACCGAAAAGTCCGCCCCTAACTGCCCTACAGCAAAACTACCTACACCAAAAGTGGTAGACTGACTATGGATGGGATTCTGCGTCACCTCTCCCGGTCCACGAACCATAATGATTCAGAACCACTGGTCTATGGAGCGCCATCCCTAAGATACCGAAAAACGCCACTCGTACTACCCGTTGTCGCCATGAATTCGCCTAAACAACGAAAGATGCCAAATCAGATATTTATATTAACATATATACTTCAATGACTACTTCTTTTAACAGAACAAGGTATTTGTGCTCTCACAACAGCAAGAATCGTCCTTCAAACCAATGCTAAAAAAAGCCAATCCAACTCGTTGGGAAGGGCAAGTGCCAAGTGCCAAGCTCGCTCAAAACAGCTTCTCGGCTGGTTCAGCTCCTTGTCGCAGGTGTGCCGGCTAGCTTCTGGATAATCTTTTCAAATCCTTCAAGCTTCCATTTCCCCCTCCCAAACTTGCCAAAAAAAAATCAGACAGCCGGCAAAAAAAAAAAGAAACAGGAAAAAGGCGAGTAGGAAACGAGAGGCGATTTCCTCCTTTCACAGTGGCGAGAAGGAAAATGAGGGTCGGTTTCCTTCTCTCTGCTTGCGGGCCGGCCTTTAAGGTTCCGATTTACCCTTTCCGTGATGTTTGCTTGCGGGTGGTGATCTCCGTTGGGCCCAAGCTTACGATAGGGCACGGCCAATGACCTCCCACCTGTCGAGGCGACCCCCGCCCGAGTCCCTCACGGGCAACGCTGTGACCTCCGGGGACCTCTCGACGAGAGTTAGGCGAACATCTGCTTATCCCGCACGGGAGATCGCCATGCATGCCATGCCAACTCTCCTGGTTTACGTGGTGGGAAGGAAGGCCTCGTTCGGACAGTCCAATTGCGTGGAGGCGTCGGGGCCCCGCCATGCGCATGCCGGTTCGAGCGCGTACTTGACTGGTGGCGGCGGCACGTAGTTCCGCTCGGCATGAAGAGCTTCCTCGATGAGGTGGGCACCCCGAGCTAGCTCTTCAAGGGTCTCAAAGGTGCGGATGATGAGGTTGACGTGGTACCTTGAGTGACACTTTCTTCTGACCCGAGCTACTCTGTCCGACTACGGTGACTTCGGGTCCGCCCTCTTGAACAGCTCTTGCAAGATCTGAACGTACCGGACCAGACCTTCGGCCGGGTGCTGCGTCCTTGACTCGAGCTCTCGGAAAATCTGAGTTGCGTAGCCCGCAGGCAGGAACTCTTCTCGAAGCCTTGTCTGGAATTCCGCCAGGCTGGTGAATTGGGCCTGCGACCCCAACCAGCACCTGGCGCTGGCTTGCAACGCCAGCGGGACAATCGGGTCCACGATGAAGGCTTCGGAGGCACCGGAGGCAAGGTGGTGCTTCTGCAGCTCACCCAGGAAGTCTGCCACGGACTTGACGTCGTCGTACCCCGTGTAGACTGGAACAGTCAAGTGCGGTCGGGGCTCTCGCGGTGGGGTTTTCTGCTGGCCAGGCGTGTGGGCCAGACGCTGCAACACGGAGTCGCACACCTCCGTGACCTTTGTGAGCAAGTTCATTTGTGCCGCTGCGGCCATCGCGGCTTCCTGCGCTCGTGTGAGCATGCCTGCAAGCACACAAAAAAAAAGAAACACTCCCCAAAATCCAACACAAGCACAAAAAAAGAAAACGCCCCCTAGAAACCAAAACAAGCCCGCAAAACGATTGCCGCGGTAACAAAATCACAAGCAGGGACAGGCCAATACAACAAACGCGGAAGTGACGGAAGCACGGAACGACGATAGGAAACTGTTGTAGCGTGCTGATTGAGTTATCGCGAGTGAGTCATCGCGGAAGCGCCGCCGGCTCGTGACGTCATGTCTGATAAAAACGCTGCGCTCAGGAATAAAGCAGTTCTTGTTCGCCAGCATGCCATAGTCTACAGTCACTTCATTTGGCGACGAGGCAGTCTACGTGCCCTCGTAGGCAATGGAAAGCGACAGCGAGGCGAGCGACGCGAAGGATCGCACGGCCACGGAAGAGCAAGCGCAGCTTGTCATGCGTTGAAGCCGGCCAGTGACGCAGCAAGCAGCACGCCAGCCACCGCCTTCGTGAACCGACAAAGGGCAACGAGCAACGCCCCAAAGATTTCGCCTCGGGAACTCGCCTTGAACAGCAAAGGAGGAAACTGCTACGCAAGGGAACGTCGAGCGGATGAGTACTGTGTTTTTTTTTGGGTTCCGAAATGTCACACTTGGGAAGAATATCGGAGTTTGACTCTAAGACACAGAACATTGAATCGTATTTGGAACGATTTGAACATTTTGTAGTGGCAAACGACATAAAGGACGAGAAAGTGCTTCCCGTATTTCTGACAGTGGTAGGCCCTGAGGCTTATGAAGTGCTAAAGAGTCTGGTCGTGCCGGCGTCCCCTGGCGAGAAGTCGTATGCAGTTCTTAAACGGTTGTTAATAGAACATTACAGCCCTAAGAGTTCCGTTATAGCGGAGCGCTGTAAGTTCAACAGACGTGTTCAGGACGAACATGAAAGCGTAGAAGACTTCATAGTTGAACTGAAGCACTTGGCTAGGAAGTGTGACTTTGGCAACTTCTTGCAAGACGCCCTTCGGGACAGGCTAGTTGCAGGCATACGTAATGAAGAGAGCCAGCGTGCCTTGTTTGCCGAGGAAAACTTAACGTTTGAAGGCGCTTGCAAGATTGCGCTAGATCGAGAACTGGCGGTTCGAGACACCGCACTCATGCAATCGAGAGATAAAGAGGCATCGTTAAACGCTATAAAGAGTCGATCAAAGGGACGACCAAAGGTCTCGAAACCTAAAGATATTCAAGGGTCTAAAAAGGAAAGGTGTGAAAGATGTGGTAGGAGTCATGCATCGAATGTTTGTTGGTACAAGAGCTTTGTCTGCCGCAAGTGCTCGAGAGTAGGACATTTGCAAAAAATGTGTCCAAACGCAAAGGTGCCGAAGAACACTAATGCTCTGGAATGTCCTGACGAAGACACTGAGCATAACGTGTACCATTTTATAAATACGACTCAACCATGTTACGAAGTGATTGTGCAAGTTGAAGGGAAACCCTTAATCATGCAAATTGACACAGGGGCGGCAGTCACAATTGTTCCTGAGAGCGTGTACGACTCTGTTTTTCCACATGTAAAATGTGGTCCGGCTAAGATGTCACTTCGCACGTACACGGGAGAACATCTGCAGCTCAAAGGACAGTGTGATGTCGCTGTTGTGTACAAGGGTCAAAGTATGACGTTGCCCGTAGTAATTGTCAAAGACAATGGAAGGGGGCTTCCAGTGCTGCTTGGACGGAACTGGCTCCAGCGTTTAAGGCTGGACTGGCATGAGATTATCCAAGTCACAACGGAAGATAGGGCTCAAGCACTGCAAAGGAAATACCCTTCCGTGTTCACAAAAACACTGGGCACCATACAGAAATTCGAAGCGACGATCTTGCTGAAGTCTGGTTCGGTCCCTGTGTTTAGCCGCGCTAGACCTGTTCCCTTTGCTTTGCGAGAGCAGGTAGAAACCCAGCTGCGCAGCATGGTAGAAACGGGCATGCTTCGACAAGTAGCGCGCAGTGACTGGGCAACACCACTTGTCGTTGTCCCAAAAAAAGACGGTAGTCTCAGACTCTGTGGAGACTACAAGGTAACGATAAACCCTGTTTTGAAAACCGATCACTATCCGCTGCCCAGGCCGGAGGACCTGTACTCTGTCCTCGCAGGAGGCAAGGTTTTTTGCGTACTTGACCTCTCTGCGGCGTATCAGCAGGTGCCACTCACTCCAGAGTCCAGACCATTTTTGACAGTTAACACTAGCTTGGGTCTTTTTGAATTCCAACGCCTTCTCTACGGTGTGGCTAGTGTCCCCGCAATATTTCAGTCTATGATGGATGAAGTGCTAAAAGGCATTCCGCACGTCGGATGCTACATCGACGATGTAATCGTGGCAGGATCTGACACGGCAGACTGCCAAAAGACTCTCGAACGTGTCTTGGGAAGGTTGCGTGAGTACAACATCACGCTCAACGCGGACAAGTGCCGTTTCTTCCAAGAATCCGTGACGTATCTTTGTCACACAGTGACCGCAGACGGGATTTACCCCACAGAGGCCAAGAAAAGAGCGATCTTGGCAGCACCCGAGCCCACCACCGTCACAGAATTGAAGGCATATCTGGGCATGTTGAACTTCTATTCGAAGTTTTTAAAGAATGGTTCAACAGTCGCAGAGCCGCTTTATCGGCTTTTGAAGAACGTCGATAAGCCGATCGGAATGCTCTGTGACGCGCCCTCGTATGGCATAGGGGCAGGTATCTTTCACGAGACTGCTGACGGCGAAGAGAGGCCTATCGCGTTTGCCTCGAGAACGTTAGCGCCAGCCGAGAAAAAGTATGCCCAGTGCGAGCGCGAAGCTTTGGCGTTAATCTTTGGTCTCAAAACGTTTCATCGCTATCTTTTCGGCAGAACGTTCACAATCTACACCGATCATCAGCCGCTAGTAGGCATTTTAGGCCAGGAAAAGCCTGCACCGACACTGTCCGCCGCACGAATGCAGCGTTGGGCCATGGTGCTGGCAGCTTATAAATATCGGCTGAAGTATCGCCGAGGGAAGAACATGGAAGTGGCTGATGCTCTGTCGAGATTGCCTCAGGCGGTGCCCGCTGAGGAAGAACCTGTGGAGTGCCTCTCAGTGTTTCAGTGCCTCCCATTGAACGTAGAGGAGATTGCCAAGTTTTCAAAACGAAGCCTTACGTTGTCCCGTGTTGCTGAGTTTACTCTGAATGGTTGGTCAAGACCGCACGCGCAAGAACCTGGGCCTTATTACGTTCGCCGCGACGAGCTTTCGCTTGAACAAGGTTGTGTAACATGGGGTGTCCGTGTAGTGATCCCGGAACAGCTAAGGGACCGCGTGCTGAACTTGCTGCATGAGGAGCATCCAGGCGCCAGCCGCATGAAGATGTTGGCACGAAGTTTTGTATGGTGGCCTGGAATTGATGCGGCTATCGAGCATCACGTACAGAAATGCCAAATTTGCCAAGCAGTTCAGCCCGCCGCCCGTCCGGTACCATTGCACCCCTGGAGCTACCCTGCCCGGTGCTGGTCGCGTGTGCACGTGGATTTCGCTTCAAAGGGTGCCAATGTGTTTCTGGAGCTCATCGATTCATTTTCGAAATGGATCGAGGTTTGGGTGATGTCTTCTACATCCACCGCTAAAACACTGGAAAAACTTCGAGGAGCCTTTGCTGCTTACGGGTTGCCCGAGGTACTAGTGAGCGACAACGATCCACAGTTCAAGTCAGTTGAGTTTGCTGACTTCATGAACGCCAACGGCGTGAAACACATTTGCACTCCGCCTTACCACGCAGCCTCTAACGGTGCCGCAGAACGCACGGTTCAAACTGTGAAACGAGCATTGCTCAAGCAGGTGCTCGAAGGCGAAGCAATCGGTCGGCAGTGTTCTCTTCAGGAAAATATTGACAGTTTTCTGATCTGTTATCGCAACACGCCAAACAGCGTGACTGGGAAAGCGCCCGCCGAACTATTCCTAAGGCGCCAGCCACGCACAAAACTTTCCCTGCTTAAACCCGACTTTGCCGGCGCCATGCAACGCAAGCAAGAGCATGTGAAAGAACAACGCAATGTGTCGCGAGGTGCTGAACGTGTGTTCAACATGGGCGACCGTGTTTTTGTGAAAACAGTGCGTGGCGAGTGTGTCTCCTGGGAAGAAGGAATCATGTGTCAGGTTGTCAGTGCTGCGATCTACGTTGTGAAAGTGCTCAACCAGCTTCGCTTCACGCACGCTGACCACCTGCGTCCCCGACATGCGGAACCCATCGTGAAACCGGGCCGTACGACAGTGGATGACGATCCATCGATACCGCCACCCACGAGCTTTTCATCCCAGGTGCCGTCAGCACCACCCAGTGCGAAGGCACCGACGCTAGCGGCGCCACCTCCAGACGCGGCTGGTAGGACTCCGACGCCTGACGCAACGGCACCGGCGCCACCCGCAGACCCCGCCCGGGAAGGACCGGCGACACCTACTGTAGCAGCGCCGGCTCCGTCTACGACAGCGGAGAAGCCACCTCTTGACGAACTTCTCGCGCATGCAAGCCGCCTGACCGTTTTAAACCCGAGGACTTTAGGGAATGAACATTTTTTTTTGTGTGTGAGGGGGAAGGAAATGTTGTAGCGTGCTGATTGAGTTATCGCGAGTGAGTCATCGCGGAAGCGCCGCCGGCTCGTGACGTCATGTCTGATAAAAACGCTGCGCTCAGGAATAAAGCAGTTCTTGTTCGCCAGCATGCCATAGTCTACAGTCACTTCAGAAACACGGAGAATAGGAAAAAGGCCTACCAAAAGAAGAAACCAAGCCCCATGAAATTCCTGCGACTTGGCAGCATACCACGCTTGGGAGCCATTGTGGTCGGTTTGCCTTGCTGCATACCTGACCCGGAGGAATAACACGGAGTCAACGGTTTCAACAAGAAACTACATTTAATTGGACATGGACAAGACGATTAGCATTGTTACCAACGGCGCCTGAGTCCAGGCAGCGACTCTCCGTGCGCCGCCTCTCGTCCGTATCTAGGCGGCGCATACGATGTGCGCGTGGCTGGCGTGACGTCGCCGCCACGCGGGGAAAGTTCACCACCTGTGCCTCGCAGTCGGGCAACTGGGCTGGGGAGCCGCCAGGGTACCCACAAGTTTTAGAAACATATCCTAGGCAGCACGCAGGGAAACGGGCAGCTTGGCATGGTAATATTATGAGCCTAAACTGCGCCGCATGCGGTTTTGCCACAAAGCGTTACTGCCAGCATACTTTTCTTTAGCGTGTAGCTGAAATTAGTAGGGCTGGACGTCGAATAAAAGTTTTAACTCGACTAATTGCCACCCTTTAATCGATGAATTGCCCGGATTAATTGATCTCGTTCATTTCTATTCCATAAAGTTAAGAAAGTCAAAATGATTAATTTTGTTTGCTGTTGCTGAATATGTAATACACGGAGCAATATACAAATTGAATTAATGTATCTATCTCGATGTGTAATAAAGATAAGTTCAAAAACACTCACACACAGATTATTTCGTCTGACTCATGAGGACTCTGACTCTGACTCACGGGAAGAGCGATCTCCTTTGATTGTTCACAATAGTCTCTGCTGCGACAACCGGACATTCGAACGACGTGGACGTGGTGGAGACACGCGTAACCTTCTGCAGAAGTATCGAGCTACAAATCTCGCCCCTACAGTTTACTATATTATAAAGCTTGGCATAAATCTTGCCCTTCATACAGGCGTACTAGTCAACATCTGCGTGGTGGAAGCATTTCATTTTTACTTTTTTTTGGTTTGTCAAAAAATTACCGATCACCGGCTAGGAAATAATTGCGACTTAAGTATTAATCGATTAATCGCTACTTTAACCGATTTGCCCACCCCCAGAAATTGGCAACGTTTTTGGCGACATGGAAAACCAAATGATGGGAAACAACCTAACATTCAAAGGCTTACCCGAACCAGCAAAACAAAACAACAACAACAACAAAAAAATAAAAGACATTACAATTCCATGTAACACCGAATTAGAGCGCAGTTGTTCAGGAGGAGGAGAAGAAGGTACAGAGAGGAGGGCATGCCCCTCCTCTTCATGTGCACCCTCCCCTCCTTCTCTCCTGCTCGTCTCCCATTTAGGAGAAAACTTCCCGCTCAATTTAACGGCGAATTGTTTCCGCTAAATTCAGCGGCAAAAATGTTCCGCTAAATTTAGCGGGGAAATGTTTCCGCTAAAATTAGCGGAAATGTTT
The DNA here is from genome assembly GCA_013358835.2 of Ixodes persulcatus. NCBI lineage: Eukaryota > Metazoa > Arthropoda > Arachnida > Ixodida > Ixodidae > Ixodes > Ixodes persulcatus. Next base: position 4,655 of record JABSTQ010006563.1, on the reverse strand, counting down.
TTCCCCTAGTGGTAGCTGGAATTTTTTCCGCTAAATTTAGCGGGGTAATTTTTCTGCTAAATTTAGCGGGGAAATTTTTCCACTACCTTTAGCGGGGAAATTCACCCGCTATATTTAGCGGGGAAATTTTCCCCTAAATTTAGCGGGGAAATTTTTCTGCTCAATTTAGCAGGGAACTTTTTCTGCTAAATTTAGCGTGAAATTTTTTCGGCTAATTTTAATGGGGAATTTTTTCCGCTAAATTTAGCGGGGAAAAGTTTCCGCTAATTATAGCGGAAAAGTTTTCGCGCTAAGTTTAGCGGAAAAATTACCCTTAATGCAACGTGCGGTAACGTCACGAGTGACGTCACTGGTGACCCTCGTGACGTCACACAAGACGTCTCGTGAGACGTCGTCGTGGGAAACGTCCCATAATGCACCGTGCGGTTATGCCGACGCAGACGGCAACGCCGCTCAAGCCGGAAACGGGCGCCGAAGAGCTGCGCTCTAAAACATGGAATGATTATAAGGTCGTTGTCACCGGCTTCGGCCAAGGAAGATCGGAATGGAGTTGAGCGAAATTGAAAGTGCTCATCGAGTGGGTCGAAAACGACCGCAATTGATTGGGCCGATTAAAGTGATTTTTTAGAGCGCAGCTTTTCGGCGCCCGTTTGCGGCTCAGCGGGGTCGCCGTCGGCGAAACGGCGCGTTGCATTATGGGACGTTTCCCATAATGACGTCACACATGACTTCACGTGTTATGTCATGAGGGTCACGAGTGACGTCATGAGGGTAATGAGTGACGTCACGAGGCTCATGAGCGGGGAAAAGGAGGAGGAGGAGGAGTAGGGGGAATTTTTTCCTCTAAAATCAACGGAAAAAAGTTTTCGCTATATTTAGTGGATTTCCAGCTACATTTACCGGAACATTTTCCCCGTTAAATTTAGGGAAAAAGATTTCCCCGCTTAATTTAGCGGAAAAAATAACCCGCTAGCTCAAAAATTTTCACGCTGCGGAAAAAAATGTCCCCCTAAATATTGCGGAAAAATTTCTCCGCTAAATTTAGCGGAAAATATTTCCCACTACATTTAGCGGGAAACCTTCCCCGCTTAATTGAGCGCGAAAATTTCTCTGGGGGGGAGTTGCAAATACGATTTTCTAAATTGCGCGTGGACAAATTTTCGGGCCACGGGAATAAAAAATAAATTTTCTACAACGTAATCATTTTTATGCCAACAGGCTCAGAATTAGGATTTTAGGCTGCAACGTTTTGTGCAAAGTATTTTATGCTTTGTTCACTTTTAACAAAAAATGTAGCGCTCAACGATTGTAAGTGTTTTCGGATTGCGCCCGGAGGTTTTTCAAATAGAGAGTAAGTCAAAATTGAAAAAAATATTTGTGCGGCAATCAAAACAAAAATCACCCTCGAAGTTTTTTTTTTTTTTTAAACGTCCCCTCTATGAGCCATTCAAGGTTTAATTCAGAATACGTAAAAACATCGTGCATTATATTGTTTCAAAATCAGAACATTAAGCCTTTTGCGAAGTCTATGTTACAGTAAATTACCGTTAAAGACTTTCTGTTTCAACGACTAGTTGTGCTCAAGCACCGCATCCACCGTGGTCGTACATGTTTAGCAAGAATTGTTACAAGTTGGGTTAGTTGGTTCAGGGAACTGAGTCAACTTGTATGCGTAAACACAGAGAACGAACACAAAGGAGTGGACAACAACAAGGACAACTTTCAAGTAGTATTATTGGTTGCCAAGCGAACGCGAAGGTTCAGGAGTAGCATGCGCAGCATTCTACAAAAAAAAAAAAAATAAAAAAAGAGAAAAACAAACAAATATGTTATTTTATCTATTTCTTTCTTATGATGTATGATCTTCTTCTCCGTGTTGATACAGTAATTCTGGAAAGGTGGGGATTTTTTTTTACACCTTCTTTAGGGCTGGACAGTTAGTTGATCGATTAACCTACCGATTAATCGGTAGTTGCTTTAATCGCGCTTCGTTTGTTTAGCCGGTTAATTGGTTAAGTGTTTACAACAACAAAATAGTAAAAATTCAACGCTTTCACCACGCAGACGTGGACGGGTACATCTGTGCGATGGCAAACTTTAGGTGAAACGTGGACCTAAACTAAACTGTAGGGGCGATATTTGAAACTTTAAACAAGTTGAGAAGGTTGTACATGTCCCTGCCACTTCAACGTCGTACAAGCGTTCGTTTAGCGCACCAGAAATTATTGTGAACAATTCAAGACGTTTGCAATGGTGGAATAATGTCACAGAGTGGGGGTAAAATGAGTAAAAATAAAGTAATAATCCACTCTGAGGATAAACGAGAAATTACGTGAAAAGAGCGAAAGAGCTGAAATCGACCGGTGACTAGAGCTAGGTCCACGCCCGGTGTAAAGTCAGTAGAGAGAGAGACGATGACACAGGGAGGATAAGCAAACAAAAGATTAAATTTATTAAAGTGAAAAACGTCGCCGCGCGCTGCAATAGAGAACTCAACAAAAACCACACTCCTGCTAAACGCTACGGAGCTCTGCGAGCCAGAAACTAACACTAAAAGTCTCGACGCTCATAAAACAGGACCAGGGCAACATAACAGTGAAGAAATCCCGACACTAACCAACATCGAGAGCAAACGGAGATTGAACACGAACGTTACCGCTACACACACGGGATCACCCCCAAATCAGTAGCGACAGAAAGTGGCACTGCGTATAAATCGTCCTAAAGTTCGTACTTCAACTGTTCAACAGTTCGTACTTCAGAGCCAGAGGATGAAGTAGAAAAGTCAAAGAAAACCAGGCTTAGCTTTCCAGTAGGCGCTGAGTCCAGAGCAGTCCGTAGCCCGGAGTTGTCGGCTAAAGAACGACGTCTCGGAGTCTGGCGGTCCGGTCAGAAGCTGGATGAGTTCGACAACGCGCACCACACAGCCACGCACGCTCCAGCGCAATAAACTCAAACACTTGCCCGACAGGCAGGGCAGAAGCTGAAAATGAAAAGTTTTCGACTCACGTGCAGGGAGTAACCGCGTCGAGCTGCGACCCGGCCAGCTCCGGGGCTCGGCTACATCCTTTGTACCCAAATCCCCTTTTAGGGGTTTGTCTACCGACCAGCGTCCCGTTTCCCCGCTTTTCGGGCCAGCCACCTTCCCAGAAAAAACAAGCTACCCGGCATCGACCCAAATGGCAAAACACATTTTTCCGACAACCAAACATACGTGCCCATCCACTTCCCCGTACGAGTCGACAAAACATCAATTATCCCCGACACATAGAACACGACAACCACGAAAGGCCGCAGACTGAGTAAAGTCGCCGCCTCCAAAAAGCGCTGTAGCCAGCGTAAACATTTTGTGTCCCGGTGGCTCCCTTGAGTGCCAAATCAACACCATACGCGAGTCGGCACCCGCACGCCTCCGTCTGCGAGGTCGAAGCCACAAACTGCCCCGGGATGAAACTTAATCCGCGTCGCCCGTCAACAAAAACCAACCCCCAAACGAGCAAACCCGTTGGAGACCAAGAAAGGGAATACGACGGGACAAACTGAGATTAAAAGCGGCACCGCACTTCTCGGTTCCTGACCGTACCGACACTTAAAGTGGTCAGGAAACAAAATCATACAATAAAAACAATGAAGACGAGCCTGAATTTGTCACAAAAATATCAACGAACATTTTTGCTCGTGACTGAAATAAAAATTTGTGAACTACGTATCGAGGTTGATCTAGAAACCGTAATTGTACGGTGAGCCTTTTATCACATACTAAGAAAAGGTCAAAATTAATTTTGTCTTTTTTAATATTATGCATTGCAAGGAAAGAAACCGATTAATCGATTAATTCATCGATGATAGGGTGGCGATTAATCAGGAGAAAAAGTTTAACCGACGCCCAGGCGTAGTTTTCTTATCTCTTTCCCTCCTTGATCACCTGGTGCGCAAGCTCCTTCTGAACCTTCGTGGTCGTTTGGCCGCGAATAATACTCGTAGAAAGTTGCGCTTGTCTTTATCTGCCCTTGCCTGCCCGTTTTCTTTGTTTTCGCGTGCGATTTTATTCAGGGAACTCCTTGGAGCCCTTTAAGAAAAAGCTTTTTAAACCTTTTTGTTAGTGACGTGGCTGACATCGTCAATGAAAACAGTACTTGGCAGCACATGCGGTTGTGGAGTCGTGAGACGTCATGTTTGAAACAGCCGCTTTATAACATCCGTAGGATTAGGAATGGCTCGAGTCCAGGAAGCACAACACGCGCACCCGATTGCGTGCCTGAGTAGTCCTCTTCTTCTTCACTCTAGCGGGCCGCTACAGGTGCCCCCCTTCTAGAATCGGAGCTGCTGCACAGAGCTCGAACGCCAGCAGTGGCTGGCTGAGGGAGCCCGCAAGATCGGGGTAGCCAACGGAGCCCTGGACTGAGGGCATCGACCGGGGACATCAAAGTCCTCCCACTTGTGGGACAATAAAGTTTATGGTGATGATGATACACTATTGCGTGAAGGAATTATGTTTATAGTTGCTGCCCAGTGTACGTGTTTCACAGGCTTGGTTTTGCATAAAGTCGCACTTTTATCGATGTGGGCAGCTTTTAGGCGGTCTAAGCTCACGACTTCGTGTCGTCCATTCATCTCTAAAGTAAACGTCTTCGTGTCTCTGCGAAGTACTTTGG
>JABSTQ010006562.1:0-22067 GCA_013358835.2 Ixodes persulcatus | reverse complement strand
CAAAAAAGTACAAAATGAATAAAAGAAAAAAATAAGAAGGGAGCCGTTGGGTTTTCGGACGGCGTCTTCTTTGGTGAGAGGAAGAGCGGCCGTGCTGCTCTGCCTGCTCGGAATGTTCCTTGCTTCTTGTTTTTTTTTTTTTTTTTTTTTTTTTTTTTTTTTACTTTAGAGGGTGCCACGACCCTTATTTGAAGCTGATTTGTTAATTTAATAACGAACAACGCGTTGGAACGAAGGAGGTAGAGAGTCTTGGCGTCAGAATTCGACTTCGTAGAAAAGAAGGAAAAAAAAAAAAAGACGAAAAAAACTAATGCACAATACATACCGTATTGCAAGACCGTTATACTCCGCGCTCGGGCAGGCCTCATGGTGCCGCCGACGACCGTTAGGCTATTTATTTTGTTTCTTTAGCCTGAGTAATGCAGAGTTGTTACTGAGGCCCTAGTCAGTGTGGATTTTTCGCGCGTATAATCTAAACAGAAAGAATATTTTTTTGGCGTCAGTAACGAAGCAGCATGGTAAGGGTACCCTTCAAACGAAAATAATAATAATTATTAAAAACTGCCCGATCTCCGCTGGAGACTCAAAGGAACGGTGGAGTAGTCGTCACGATAAAAAAAAAAAAAAAATCTAAAGAAACAAAATAAATAGCCTAACGGTCGTCGGCGGCACCATGAGGCCTGCCCGAGCGCGGAGTATAACGGTCTTGCAATACGGTATGTATTGTGCATTTTTTTTTTTTTTTATTCTTTTCTACGAAGTCGAATTCTGACGCCAAGACTCTCTTCCTCCTTCGTTCCAACGCGTTGTTTGTTATTAAATTAACAAATCAGCTTCAAATAAGGGTCGTGGCACCCTCTAGGGTAAAAAAAAAAAAAAAAAAAAAGAAGCAAGGAACATTCCGAGCAGGCAGAGCAGCACGGCCGCTCTTCCTCTCATCAAAGAAGACGCCGTCCGAAAATCCAACGGCACCCTTCTTATTTTTTTTCTTTTTATTCACTTTGTTACTTCATTTTGTTGTTGGGTTCGACAGCTCCCTTCTCTGTGGCGATGCCGTCTCTGGACATACGTTTGGCGTTTGTTTTGTCACGCGATGGTGTGGTCCGACCGATCAACCAATGAGTTTGTTAGAATTGTGTCACGAGGTATAAAATGGTGGATCACATAAAAATAATAAATGCAAAGAAGCGCGCAGTTCTGCTCGTTTAGCGTTTAGCCCCCTGGGCGCTCTATTCTTCCAGAGGCGAGCGTCGCAGTGCCGTGGCGTTTAACTTGTGCCGTCTTCATGACGCCATGAAAGATCCTCTTGAAGCAATTAATATGCTTCGGGGCATGGGCCTGCTCCTGGGTTCTCGTGCGTGCCCAGATTGCGAAGCTGCGATGACGCTGCAAGTCCGCGCTAGATCTGCGGATGGATATTCTTGGAGATGCGGTGTAAGGATGACTCGTGAGGTGCCCAAGAGGAAGCCGGTCAAGGTTCAGTGCCGGGGCGAGGTCTCGGTACGGAGCGGTTCCTTTTTCGAGGGATCGCACCTGACGCTTCCCCAACTCATGAAGATCATCTACCTCTGGTGCCAGAACCTACCGTGCGCCGTCATTCAGCGGGAGACTGATGTCGCAAGTAAGACAATAACTGATTGGACGAGCCTTTGTCGGGAGGTTGTGGTAAATGCCGTCTTTACGCATTCAGAGATGATTGGCGGCGAAGGCGTGACTGTAGAACTAGACGAGAGTATGTTCGGGCGGCGAAAGTACCATCGCGGGTATTTAAGGCCTGGCCAGTGGGTTTTCGGCGGTGTGGAGCGTGGCAGCGGGTGCTGCTTTCTTGTTCCCGTGGAGACCCGTGACGCTAAAACCCTGCTAGGGCTAATAGCCAAGTGGGTCCGCCCTGGAACAAGAATAATCTCTGATTGTTGGGCTGGCTATCGCAAGCTTGCAGATGACGCTCGCTTCACGCACCTCACCGTTAACCACAAGCTGCACTTTGTCGACCCGAACACTGGTGCGCACACGAATACGGTGGAGGGCACCTGGGCCCACGTCAAAAACTCTCTTCCATCTGGACGGCGCGAGAGCCACCATTTCACTGGTCACCTTGCAAAGTTCATGTTTTGGAGGAGAGTGAAGGCGCGCGGAAACACTGATAGATTCCAGTCGTTCGTCGCCGCGGCCGCCAAAATCTACAGCCCAGACGCAGACAGGGACCTTCCCTATTGTGCGGAGGATGAGGATTCTAACGGCCCCGGTGACTTCGAGTGATCCTCTGCGCTGAGCCCGTCGCCCGCCTGCGTGCATAAAGACGACTTATGCGCCAACCGCTCGTCAAGTGCTCGTCACGTCAGTTATAGGCTCTGGTAGCGGTCTAAACGGCCCTTTTTAGGGCCCCCATATTTTGCAAACGGAGCTGTGTTTTGAATGCGGCACCCCGTGTCTCTGTAAAAAGTTCACAGGAAAGACCTAGCAAAGGTATGTGGTCCCCAACTTGGATATCGCGTGTTATGATTCAAATAAAAATTGTTCTTGCTTATTTATTCCTTTGATCCCAATAAATGCCGCCGTTGCAGTCGTCCCGCGGTGCTGTTGCTCGCCCATTCGCCGTCGGCGTGCCTCAGCTTCGTCGTCTTTGCTAGCGGCGCACCGGCGAAGGCGGCCTTTGATCCGAATAAATGCCGCCGTTGCAGTCGTCCCGCGGTGGTGTTGCTCGATCGCCGTCGGCGTGTCTCAGCTTCGTCGTCTTTGCTAGCGGCGCACCGGCGGAGGCGGTTGATATGACAAACCGCGTTCGGCTTTGGCTAGCAGACGGCGTTCGTAAAATGGCGTCAGCTGTTGTTGGCTTCACACGGTGGTACCGTGCGTGCTTCTATTCATTCGGCGTTCATTGCCATGGTGACGGCGAGGAAAGCAGACGAACTTTTTGTTGCGGAAGAACGCTGCGGCGCAGCGATACCAGGTGCGTTCTAAGGCCCTTCCCGCATGCTTTTCAATGGGCGGAAGGCGAACAAAAAGAGTTCGAAATAAGGACTTAACGCAGAAGGCTGCATTTCTCCAGCGCCTCATAATTTGACTAGCCTTCCACGAAAAGCATGTTTTTAGGCCGGAGTTCGGAGATAGTTTTTTTTACAACAACATGGGTCTAAAGTATCAATGTGCCAATTTTTCTATCAACCCAGAGTTAGAATGTTTCCTTCTTTCTGTTGTAAGCAATAAGGAGACAACTTACATGAAATGTGAGGGTAATAAAGTACTATGAGCATTGAAACATAACGGCCTGAGCAGTATATGTGTACAAGCTTTAAAGGGGCCATGAAACGAATTTTGGGTTGGGATGAATGATTTTAAATTGGGACTTTACTAATCGCATATCGTTTAGTTGGCCAAAAGAAAGAGGCTAGAAAGTCAAAAGCCAGCTTTTCGGTACGAACATTTGAAAATATAGCGAACTATTTTGTACCTTCTTGCCTTCGAAAGCTCTCCGCCTTTTCACTATGATACATCCGCGGTTCCAAAAGCGCGTCACCGGCGCCAAACTGACGTCAGCAGACCCCAGCTCACGCATTGGACACGAGAACTGCGTCACTCGGACGTATGCGCTCGTCAACAATCAATCCGTTGACGAATATTTGGATTCGCGTTCGTGGCCAATGAGTGCCCTGACGGAACTTATCGTCACTGGGGAATGACAAGTTCTATGGTGTGCATAAAAAGCACGGTGGAAGCTAGGAGTCATCGCACCGGTGCCGAAGGAATGTCACGACCACGTGATTTCACAATTCGCATTTGAGTTGAGGATTAAAGCTAAGGAGGAAGAAGTAGGAAAATCGTTTCATGACTCCTTTAACTTTTGAAGCACCCTTAATTTTCGATACGCTCAACGCTAATGTAAAATGTATGGCTGTTTCATTCTTAATCAGCGTACCATGTGCGTGCTTACACTATATTTTATACAGCGTCAAACTCTATCCGTTTGCATTTTTGCATTTTTGCACACCACTACTTGCGAGCATAAATCACCAATTTAAGACTGCTACAGAATGTCACAAAAAATAAATTTACAAGTTTTTTTTACGGCAAAAATAAACTACGCATCGCCTAACACTCATTCTCCGCCAAAACGTAGCGTTAGGTCACAACCAGATGCCAAGTTACATTCCGAACGGACACCTTATTCAAAAGTTAAGGAATTTTCTGAAAATTTCAATGGGAAAATGAAGCCCATTTTTGCCCGTTTTCGGTTTCTGGTGCCTTATGCCCCATGTGTTCGAAAACTCCGTCGGCCGCCGTTTTCCTATTGAATTTTTCAGAAAATCCCTTATAACTTTTGAATAAGGTATTGGATCGGGCTGAAACCTTGACATCTGGATGTGACCTCTAGCGCTACCTTTGGGCGGAGAATGGGCGTTCGGCAATGCCTAGTTTATTCTTGCGGTAAAAAAAAAAAAAAGCTGTAATATTTTGTTTTGTGACACCCTGTACATTCCTTAAACTATGTGCAAAAGCTATCCACAGACGCAGAATGTTTGCCTGGCCAGTCATTGCATTTATCACTGAGATCGTATTAAAATTAACTCTTATCATTTATTGCTGTGAGTTAATTTTTAACCTCGGCATTATTTTATTATGACTATATGATTATGATTATATCACACACACACACACATTATGACTCCCGCACCAGTCCTACTTTTGGTTTACCAAACTCAACATCGAAACCTGAGAGTCATTTTTTGTGTCTTCCAGTCTCGTGGATTTTGGTCAAACTAAACACCCAGCTACCTAAATGAGACAACTGACCGCCCGAAAAATTGTTCATTTATTTTTTCATTTTTAGGTAGTTAATTCTAAAAGCTACAATTTCGGAAACCCAAGTATATCACGTCATCACGTTTTCCTGGAAATCCACAAAGGGTCAAACACATGCACGACAAAAGGGCCGTCCCGTCATATTGCCGCCCGCAGAGCCGAGAAAGCAACGCTCGGTCACGGACTTCTCGAAGATTCGCGTTCATTCTTGCACCGGACGTAACTTTCGCCCTGTTTTGTTGTTCTCGAAAGTGCCAGTTCATCCTCGCCAGGAGCGCGCGACGCTCGAACCTTCTTTGCCGATCTTTCGAGATGGTGACGCACTGTAGATAAGCCGCCGCCAGCGACCTTGTCGAGTCAGTTTCGCTCTTGCTCTCTGTTACGTTGCCAAATCGCCGGCTGCTTTTCTGCTGCCTCGAGGCTCTTTCTTTACTTCTTTTGTTTGGCACAAGTTCGCCGATTAAACCTTTCTTTTTCAGTTCACTGTTCGTCCTTTTGTTACCTTCATTCGTGTCAATTTAAATCTGATCACATTGAAATATGTGTAATTGGCCTCTGAAATCTCCGATAACGGCGCACAGGCAATTTTATATTTTTTCAACGCGTCGGTGGTTTTGTTGTGCATATGTCTCGCCATTTGGCTGAGGACGATTTTCGCGTTTTGTCATGCCCACATTTGCTGGAGACGTGAGCTCGGAGCGTAGGCAACTGGCCCCCTTGCACGAGAACTGGCGTAGCCGTGCGCGTTCCAAAGAAAGCTCGTGCAGAGAAAAACAAGCAAAGGACCAGGGATGTCAAATTCAGGATCTAGAAAAAGACCGCACTGTATCGAAGCGCAACCACACACGATTTCTCGCATTGATGTACAGGCCTGGAAGGCAATCCCACCGCCATCTGTTGGTTCAGAATCACACTAACCAAGGGTGGGGTTGCACCTCTGTTCACACGATGCATCTTTTAGGCGCGCAACAGTTTCGCGACACTCAAGTTTCGCGAAATGTGCTCGTTCACACGTACCGCTTCACGTGCAACAACGATGACGTTTTGACTCGCGAAAATGGTTTCGGTGTTGACTAGAGCCACTAAATGAGCTGCGCTTAGAGTATCGGCACTCCGTTCCCCGACATTGTTGTGGGCGTCGCCATATTGGGGCTTGTGCAGAGCAGACGCAACTGCAGATCGTCATGATTCAAAAGTGTGACTTCCTCAGCATTCGAATCGGTGTTAGGAAGCTCATGTAATATTGCTTTTCTCTGTTGCGGACTGTTTAAACATTTGTGGAGGACAGAAAAGCGTTTCCTGTGATTTCAGATAAAGCTTCAGATAACTGGCAACCATGATTTTAAGCCACAATATGGCCAAGTGTCGTTACTCTGAAGCGTAGCTTATTTAGTGACACTAGTGTTGACCATAATGTGGCGCTCCGAATCAGATCGCTATTTATCTGGGGACCTGCTTTGCGCATTTTATGCAGTCAATTCAATTCAATACTTGGAGCGATCTCGCATGTGCGCAAAGCCGATTGAGGCGGCAACCTGTACGTGCAGGACATGTGCCGGCGCCGAGCCCGCACGCAGCCAATTCGTTGCCAAAGCTCCAATCAATGCACATGGTATTCATAGAAACGCTACGTGCCCAATCTGGTTACTTCTCGGCGCCCATGTCTGCCCCGATTTTACTGTGCACGGTTTCAGAGGGCGCAAATGGTTTCACGTTCGAATGTAAACAAAGCAAACTTGGTTTCAGATTATAACCCTGTTACACGGGCACACTTAACTGCAGTTACGCTAAGCCACAGTTAGCGCACAATACTTGCGGACAACATTCTGCGGCTATGCAGTCAAAGCTATAGGCGAACGTGCGCTTGAGCATTTTGAGCACCCATCAAAGCAGTGCACGCGCGCTCTTCACTTCTTCTGAAATAGCTGTCTGAGAGTATAGTGCGGTAACTGTGGTGCCACGTAACAGCAGTTAAAGCGTTAACCACGGTTAAGGGTGCCCGTGTAACAGGGGTATAATCCAGTGGTATCGTCGCGACAACAACGCTATGAGCACTATTCTAATCTCGCCAACTCCCGCTAATTGTCTTCGTCCATCGCTGGATTGTTTTTCCGATATGCTACTCACTTTTCCTTCAGTGGTGCTTGACGTGCTTGCGGAAGCGCCGGCAGTATCCATCGTTCGTGGTTTCGGTTTTTTCGGATTTGGCTCGGCTACAACACCGGCAGTGAAGTGGTCTTCTCAAACAGCTCGCTCCCCCCTCAAAGGCCACGTAAGAGCGTTTCTGAGCGGCCATTGGCGGCGCCCTCAGAGTGATTGACAGGACTCGGCAAAGTTTCAGCAAAAGCTCGCTCCAAAACCGAGGTGTGCGCGCAACTTTTTTTAGATGCGCGCGTCCTTTTCGGACTCGTTCAGACGGCGCAACCATTTCGCGAAACTACATTTCGCGACACTAGATGCGCGAGAAAAATGCATCGTGTGAACAAGCCTTTAAGCTGAGACTGCAGCGGAAACTACAAGCACGAGCCAGCTTGCACACCTGGCTACAGTGTTCGCCTGGCCTTCAGACTTGCATTTTCAGCGCGAGCTCTCGTTCTGTGGAAGAACACCTCGAAGTAGCTGCCTCCTGATTTCTTGCTTGTGTGCATTGCTGCAGTCTCAGCTTAAAAAAAACACTGACAACACCCCCCCCCCCCCCTTTTCCGGTTCTTTTTTTTTTTTTTTTTGCCAGTCGATTTATTATGATGTTAGAAGACGACCCAATTAATATTTTGCTACAGTGTCACTTATATTTTTAATGAAGTAAAAAAAAAACGCAACTGCTCGAAACCAGAACAGAAACTGGACCGGAGAGGAAGAAGAAGAATGGAATAGAAAGATACCGGAAAACACGTAACTGTGCAACTTAGCTTTATTTAATTTTTTTTTTTTTTTTTTTTTTTTTTTTGCAATCGAGACAACTTGCTTGTCAATTGAGAAACGACAACTTTGAGGCGTTCCTTCGGACACTTCCCCCACTACGTCATAGCGCAAATAATATTTGTGTTCCACGAGTTTGGCGGCCCTGAGGTCAAGGTCCCTACGCACATTCGCGTTTGACAGCGTTTGAGTGCGTTTGACTGCGTTGCGTCGCGAAACGAAAGCCAGTCACCGGCACATCTGTGCTTCGTATGAAGCGTGGAATCCAATTCAAGGACTCATCTTGGCACGCGATATTAGCAGCAGGGATGTCCTGGTTTCTCGCCGCCGCAACGCAGTCAAACGCACTCAAACGCTCTCAAACGTTAATGTGCGTAGGGGCCTTTACGAAGCTGTGCCTCCTTGGATAAGCGCGATTATTCTGGGAGGTTTGTAAATGACACTCTTAAACGCTCGCGGATGTGCACGGTAAACACGGGTGGAAGAAAAAGATCTGTGTTGTGCATCCTTTGCGTTCAAGGTGTATCGGATTGAATTAAAAGAGCTTTAAACTCGTTGGGCTTCCGAATCGTGTTTAAGCCAGTGTGTACTTTGGCCAACGTGAGTTTAAGGCCGAAAGACGTTAATCCCGCTGAGTCACAGAGAGGGTTGGTATAGAAAGTGAAGGGTTCTTATTCCGAAGCCACGTACGCCGCTGAAGCCGACAGACGATGAAGCACATAAAGAACACAAGCAAGGGAGACGTGGCGAAGACCACGCACGCCAGGAGAAGCAACTCCAAGCGCACCGACCACAGCTGAACGACGGAAGATGTGTTTGACTGTAACATTGCCTCGACTTTGGCTCGCGAGTAACGATGGGGTCCGAGAAAGTGTGTGGAGTCCTGGTTTATCTGCCATGACCCCAAGGCGTGTGATATTAATGGGGGCCCCCTACCGGAGGTCTACAAGTATATTTTGGATTAGTGAATTTGTTCGTGCCCCACGTAACCACCGGGTCAGTGTATACCGAGGATGCCACCTCTATAGGTTGCGGTACGCCTATGTTGTTATAATGTAATATTCTGTCAAGGCAAATATAAACTTTTTTGGTATTTCTGGCTCGGCGCAAATGCGCCAGCCGTAGAGTTATTATAATGTACTCTAGAGGTTCAACTGGGGCTGGTGTATATTGGACTTCCGGATTTAAATTAAAGCAGACAACCAGACAACAACCTGTTAAATATTATGCTGCTCCTGCGCATTTCTAAAGGAAAACGCGCGTGCGTTTTGTCTCTTGGACGGAAAATAACCGGAATTATATTTTACTTGCGTCGCAGCGAACAGTAGGCAACATTATTGACAGTTTAAAAAAGAAATAACTTTAGTTAGAGTATATGTATGACCAGTGAGCGATATTTACATTCCCAGCTATTCCGGGCCCAATCCTATTTTTAAGAGTCTTATGCAATTATACTCTGCACAGTCAAGAGACCCAGATGGAATTCCTAACGCTCTCTTACAAATTTACGCTGAATGGTGTTCCAAGTTTCTGTGCGCGATTTATTCTTGCAGTTTAAAAAATTGTGACGTGCCTCAAGATTGGAAAGTAGCCATGGTGTTCTATATATGAAAAAGTGGAGAGAAAAAAAGTGTTTCCAATTACAGACCAGTGTCATTATTGAGTACATGCAGCAAGGTTCTCCAACATTTCGTATTTAAGCGCGGCTTAACTTTCCTAGAATCTAAAACTTTCTTCGTATATTATCAACACGGGTCCCGAAGAGGCTTCTCGACAATGACACAGCTACTTCATACGGTCCGCCCTTTTCCTTCAGTAATTCATAGCAATAGTCAAGTTGACACTGTCCTCTCAGCTTTTGCGAAGGCGTTCGACAGGGTTTGGCATCGCAAGTTACTGCACAAATTGAAGCAAGAGTTAGGCAATGATCACCTACTGAGGGGGATCGACTCGTACCTTACGAATCTTAAACAGTTTGTGTGTGTAGGCAATGCTGAATCAATAGAGTTACCTGTTCGTTCTGGACTGCCCCAGGGCTTGGTACTCGGAGTGTTGCTCTCTTTTGGTTTTTATCAATGAGCTGTGAGTTGAGAAGCCCTCTATACAGCGTCGTTTTTCTTTTGTGCTCATGGTTGTGTCTTGTTTTGAAATAAATCATTTGTATCTAACTAAAAAGGCTTACAAGAGAGTATTCAAGTGATTTTATTGCGGTGTCAAAAATGGCAAATGGATCTGAACGTGAAGTAATGTGTGCAGATGTCAGTTACACTGAAGAAGGCGCCACTCTTTGTTTCTTATTCTGATCATTCGAACGCCTCTGAGGTAGTTAATGAATACAAATATTTGGGTGTTACTATCACGTCCATCTTAAGCTGGGCTACTCATATTGAGCCGATTATCATAAAAGCGTCAATTAAGCTGTGGTCCCTACGCACGAAAATGCGCGTCTGTTCTCCTGTGACAAAGCTTTCGGCTTATAAGTCGCTGATTCTTTCTTTGCTGGAAGACGCTGACATTATATGGGATCCGGCCGCACTCGCAATTGCTCATTGACCAATTGAAAGGTCTTAAAATAGGTTAGGTTTATTTATAACTCATACAACAAGGATTCACACGTGACACCATTTTACACCACCTCCGAAGTGTTTATATTATGATTTTCTCTGGAATGTGAGGCGTTTGATATTTTTGCATGATATAACTCATAATAAAGGTGGCTTAAAGTTTGATAATTATTTGCAGTATAACGCGAGTCAGTTTACGTTTTTTCCTCGTTCTGTTTGTGAGAGGAATGAGTTGCCCCCAAGTGCGACGGCGATTGCCCCGACCCGTTTATTTGCAGGTGTAGTCGATGACATTTTTCTGTCACAAATGACAAAGTTTCATGTTAATTGTTGTTGTATTCATTCCACTCATTGATGCTTTCTTATATATTATCATGCCTTGTTCTCAAAATGTGGCCGACAGTAGTCTCAATGAAAAATATAAATAAAATATCCACTGCAAGTGTGTAAAGATAAGTGACGAATATAAGCAAGAATACCAGTCTAAAAGAACATAAGGATTGTTCAATTAGCAACAACCCACCGATAACACTAATACTAATAATCTGGGAAATAATCTGGAAGAGAAAACACTGCAAGGATATGCGCACTACAAAAGGTGTTCTTATTTATATTGTGTCGAATATATTGGGCGGTAAGAGTTTTTTTTTTTTTTTTTTTACTTTTTTTCAGTCTAATTTAAAAGTTTTCGAGCATGCATATGTCAGTTTTGAACGCTAGAACAAACTTCCTCCCGACCTATACATCAGCAGCCTAGAGAATAAAACGAATGTTACCGTGAAACATTCTTTGGGTAGGTGTTGGGCATTATGTGAAGCCCAGAAAAAAGCGTCGCCGCGAGGCTCGACGCTGATTGGTTGCTGGGTGGGAGAGGGGAAGTGAGGTGCTCGACGCTGATTGGTTAACAGGGAGGTCTTGTGACCAGAGGCATTGAAGAGGAGGAGTGAGGTAGGCGAGAAGGAGCTCGACCACCCGTGCGCGCCGAGGAAGAGGAGATCGAGAGTAAGGAATGCGCTGGAAGATCACCAGGTTTATTAGCCCGATTAGCGCGAGTATCGCTTTATTTTAGAAACTAGCAAGTGTACGCACTGCACGCCTTAAACTATCTGATGAACTGCGCTTTGAATGCAGGCATCTGGAGTCTGGAAACGTATCCCTAAAGGTTTGTGATGCTAGGACGTTTCACATATGCAACCAAATTGCCTAGCATTTGCCATACATTTTCATTTTTTGAAAATAGCTCTCATTACTTGACTTGAAATTTGATCGTCTTGATGCAAAAGTGGGTACTGACCCAGTGTTAGTGCCTAATTCTCAACGAGTACGTCGGTTTTCGAGATGTTCTTCAATGATTTGGCACGTACATCCCCTTGCAGAAACGTGGCGATGCTTTGTTCGCAGTAACAATGTCGTACATTGTTCACACATAAATATACGTAGTTGCCATTTTAGCACCGTTTCTAATGCCATGGTTTTCAAAGGAAAACGACGTAACTGACTAATATTTTCGTCTCCCTGACCTAGAAATGTTCCAAGCTATCTAGTACGTACGAAAAATTAGTGATATGTTTTATAAGTCGTTGCAGGGAGAAAATGCACTCACGTTTTGCCTTATCAAGGCATCGCCGGAGGCCAATTTCAAAGTTGCTTTCTTCTGCTTTCTTTTGCAACAGCAAACCGTTAGTGACGTGCGCCACCAAAAGCGCCTCTTCGGGGGCTTTACTTTCCACGATTTGCTAAACCACGGGCATACGGGCACTGTCAGACTGTCAACTTCGACGCCGCCGATTGGCTCTATTGGGGCGAACCAAGGAGGTTAGGAGACATGAACAGGACATCACGTCCTGTTTTAGAAGCCTAGTCGAAAAAATCAATATAAACAAGGAGAATGTAAACATGAACAAATTTGGTAAACACGACGCGCGTCTCGTGTAAACAGAGTCAACATCTTTTTATTTGTTAGCGTTGCGTTGTCGCGTTTGTCTTGTACGGTCACGAGCAGAGCCGGCAAAGCGGCGAAACGAAAGTGTGTGGCATCGCGCGGCGTCGTGATGGGACTTTGCTGTGTGAGCGGCTGCAAAAGTGGCACCGGTTTTTCTTCTGCTGGGATTTATTTTCTCCGGTAAGGCTCATCTGCGTCAAATTTCGAGTTTTGCAGTAACGTTAAATGATAAGTGATCACCCGACGCTCACCGAACTGAGAAAGCGATGGGTTTCCGTAGACGCTCGAGTGCACGGACTGTGTGACCCTGTGCAGTTCAAAGCAGCCAACAAGAGCGTGTCGAACAACTATACAGCCGTATTGCTCCAGTTACAGTTAATAGGTTGTCTTATTTTATTCCGGAATGCCTCCCCCTGCCCGGAGGTGAAAAAAAAAAAAAAAAAAAAAAAAACACGCCTGGGACGTTCGGTGATGGCAACTGATTTAATTGCTACTCACAAACGTACATCGGGAGCGAGCACGACATGGTCTCGCTGCCGAGTGAGCACGACACATGTACAGTGCTAAAAGGTACACATGAAGAGAAAACGAAGAAAACTGAATTACAATTTTGAATAGAACCTGACGCGGAGGAAGCGCAGTCGTATGCCGGCTGAACGTCTAAAACAGAGCTAAATCGTCAGCGTACGATAAGTTAAAAATTGAGTTACATATTTTACGCCAATCACACTATTTTTTCTATAGTCACAGGTTTGTTCCCCTCTCATTTAGGAACACATATTTAGTTCAGTCGTACATAGGTGAGGTCCTATGCAATCGGCGCTCGATGTTTTTTATCAGTTGCGATGCGTAACATGTGCGAGAACCAGTCGAGGTACATGAAAAAATGCATCGGGATCATGCCTGGCGTGAGTGTTGAACAGCCCACGTATCAACAGCCTTCCTCCCTTCCCCAATAACATAGCGACGATCGTCGATAATCACGGAGTTTCCATCAAAGCCGATCAGAACATAACCGAACGCCACGCATGCTTGCACTGTCGCTTGCCGCTGTAAACATGTAAACCATAAACAACGCGAGCACCACGGGATGCCCGTGGACAACTTTCTCTGGCATTTTCGACGAGAGAAGCGCGCGCGAACAGCTCTAATTGATCTATAGGGGGAACAGCGCACCAGCAATACAGTCACTCAAGTCAACACACATACAAAAGAAAGAGACACTTACACAGCGCTAACTGTCAACTCTCGGGTGTATTTACACTTCTTTGTCCTTTTTCTTTTTGTAATGACTGGTCTTTTTTCTCTTTTTCTTTTCTTTCGATATGAAACTAAATTTAAAGCTAACTAAATTGAAATTAATGTAGGGCTAAGTAGTCTAATTCTTCTTGCGATAAGGTTATTGAGGGAGTACTAACACATCTGTCGTTAAGTTTAGCGATATTCTCTGCCTCGATGATTTCTCTTGTGAGCTGGTTGTGGTGCTTGCCAAGCACAGTGCAGTTATTCAGCAGCACTGAGCAGCAACAGTCCCGACAATGAATGCCTAAATGTCCGGAGTTTCTGTTGGTGTATGTGTTCTTGTGCTCACGCAGGCGATCGTTGATACATCTTCCGGTTTGACCTATGTAGTGTCTTCCACAAGAGAGGGGAAAGGAGTACACCACCTTCTCTGTACAAGGGACAAAGGCGTTCTTGTGCTTCTTTTTGCAGCCGACAGTTGTAATTGGTGGGTTATTTACTTTTTTGCACAAACTGCGAAGTTTGTTAGGCGCTGAGAAGATGACTTCCACGTTTACTCGGTTCGCTATTTTCTTCAGTCCGTGAGAATAATTATGAATATATGGCACAATGATGGGTCTCTTTGTTTTGTCTCTAATTGACCTTCACGCGCGTGTTTTGCAAATCTTCAAAATCAGTTTATTTTTTTCGTTCGGTCGTTTGGTGAGGCGTGCTACATTTTTTAGATGACCGTCGCACTGCACATTTAATATTAACCGAACGGTATCTTAATGCTTACAATTTCGGCTTTATTTCATACAACTAAAATCCAGTAATTCTCAATGTTAAATGTCGCTTCTTCTTTTACTGAGAAGCTTTATTGGACACTAAATAATTACAAAGGAGATCCCTGTCACGAGGAAGCTCGCATGTCGAACGCATGAGCCTCCACGATTATCTCTCTGACTGGTGACCTTGGCAGAGGTGAGCCGATTTGACTTTGTATTTTCAAACCTTACTATGGCGTAGCGATTCGCTTTTCCAAGGCAGGAGCGTTGTGTTTTAGTGGTAACTCGGGGCTGGTATTCGGAAGCATCTAGTACATGGCGTGTAAAATAGAACCGTGTTTTTTGGCCAGCGTAAATGGACCACACATCGGAAGGAGCTGAAACTACGTCAGATTGTGGAGCTAGCGGTCGGCACAGAAAGCGAGAGTTTAAGAACCTAATCACGATATTGTCAAAGGAAGAAATAATATTGCTGGCATCTTTAGGGCGTTCTTTATTGAAGAAACTAGGAAGTAAGAAAGCAATATTCCTTTTCTTGCTGCCAAGAGTTTTGTCGCCGATAAAATGTCAGATGTGTTCATAATGTCACGTTTTGTATTGGGAGTTTTAGGCTTAGATGGACGTCAGATTGTAATAAAACTTTTGCATTTTTATTCTAGTCTTTTTATCCAGAAAGACCTCATGTTCTCGAACGTTCGCGTTTTATCTCGTTTACTATATCGACCCAATCGCACGGAGTTTCAGCTTCCTGCGTTGGGTTGGTTATTAACGCAGGTTTCAAAACACGGTTCTTTTGTCTCAAAAGACCCGGTACATTTACTGGCGTTGCCGTAACCTTCGACAACTGTAAAACTAATAACATTTTCAAACCAATAACTATCGCAAGAAAAAATATCGAGAGACACGCGAATACTTCTCCTATAAGTAGACGCTCAAATTCCAGCACTGGAAATAACACAATGGAGTGGCGGCGATTAAAAAAATTATGTCCGATTAATTTAGTCTCTACCTGTAATTTATTGTTCCTAGTGGGGTGCACCCTTTTCGACAAGGGACGCACTGATAAGAAAGACCATGGGCCCCATGCTACAAGGCGGGACCAAGTGGGGTCAAGAGACCAGGACAAAGCCGTCAGCTGGGATTGGTCAGAGGTGCGCCACTGACCAATCACAGCACGGTGTTGTCCCGGTGCCTTGGTTCCGGTTGGTCTCGCCGTGCAGCATAGGGCCCCAGGGTAACTCGTGGAGCCTAAATGCATACAGGGTAGTGCGGATATGGAATACATTCTATAAACCAGAAAACACAATGAATATGGCGGTCGTTCTCGCGCCGCAGACTTTAAATTGCCTTTTACAAACACCGCGTTTCTAAGCGACTTGTAGTGTTCTAAAGCTACACGCAAAAGAAAATATAAAATGTATTTTTCTTCTATTTCGCAAAAATAATGATTAAGCTAGAACATAATTTTGTAAAGATTAGATACATTTTTGCAGAGGACGGCTTTTAGAAAACATGGTTCTATTTGCCGGGCCATTTACTTTTTTACCGAAGGTTGTTATTCATAGTGAGTTTGATCATTGCATATACGAGCGAACACCAGCATTTTGCGTTTGCGTTAGTGTTGCGTTTTCCACACTGCGCGTGGAAAGAGCCCTAACTGCGGTTTTGGATTGGTGCAAGGCGAAGACACCAATGCGCAGCGTGGAGCACACAACGCTAAAGGCCGGTTCAGACACTTGCGTTTGAGTGCGTTTGACTGCGTTGCGGCGAGAACCGAAAGCGAGTCACCGGCACATCTGTGCTTCGTATGAAGCGTGGAATCCAATTCAAGGAATCTTCTTGGCACGCGATATAAGCAGCAGGAATGTCCTGGTGTCTCGCAGCCGCAACGCAGTCAAACGCAGTCAAACGCAACTGTGTGAACCGGGCTTAAGGCTAACGCAAACGCAAAGTGCTTGCGTTCGCTTCATGCACAATATCAAAACTTTCTATTTTGTTCGTAGGCATGACACATCGCACCTGTCTGGGTATAACTCATTGATTTCAGGTTTACGTGCGTTCGCGATTACTTCATTTTGAAATAAGCACGAGATCGAGGAAATCCAATGCTAGAAGCACGAGCACGTTGCTTCATTTAACGCTTTTATTTCACGAGCGTGCGTGCACAATGGCAGTGATGACGACGTAAAACCTAACGTTGATTAAAGTGTTTTTTGTTGCTTCTTCGCTAGAGCCCATGATACAACAGCTAGACTTTAAGGAAAAAGTGAGCGCTTCTTATTTCCTCCGGAGAGCAAATGGTGTTCCTCCCCAATTAGCCCCAGGGGGGACTAGCAAGAACGGGAGCAACCTTTGCGCCCATCTCGTCAGTCCTTCAAAGTTGAACCCCCAGGACTAACAATAATTTTTTATATTTGTCCCCATTCACTAACTATTTAACCCTTGCTTTTTCTTTCTTTGCTCAAAGTTTTATCTTACACATGACTCACAATTGAAGAGACATGCGTCGCGCAGGTGTACTGCCTAGTGTACTGCAAGCTCAGAAACAGAATGTTGCAGTAGCTCTATTGTATCATAATCAAGAATGACCGCAATCCAATTTCCCGAGTGGAAGAATTTAATCTAAAGTAGAATCCCGAATGATGCACGTTCGTCGACGATGACCTGGATACTCCGAAGTCCGTTCAAACCTGTCGTAGTCTAAGCAGCATTTATTGGGGCAAACTCGATGACAATCAGTGAGTCGGGCCGGCTGGACTGTTCGACTGATGGAACCTCGATGCCAAATGCAGGATGATCTTACGTACCACGGGTGACAATAGAAGAAAGACGAAGTGCGTATGTCGGCTCCGCGCGTGAAAAATCGATTTTATGAATTCTTTTTGGCAGAAAACTTTGTGGTATAAAATATCCATGCATGAAATGTCCTTGGTATGAAGCGTCTTGGGATGAGACGTCTCGGGATAGAACGTTTCTGGGATGAGGTATCCGGGATAAGCAGTCCTGGGATGAAATGACCCGGGATGAAGTGCATGAGTGGCCCTTGAGTCGGCATAACCGTATGGACTATTGTGGCATCAAATGTCGCGCTATGGATTGTCCATGGGATAAACTGTTTTGGGGTGAAACATCGTGGGATGAAATGACTTTGGTATGATGTGTCTGGGATGAACTGTACTGGGATGAAGTGACTTGGGATGAAATGTGGTAGAGCCCGTCACTCGACAGGAAGAAGCAACCAGGTCTCTTTATTTCTGTGCACGCGCGCTGTATTTTTTTTTTTCTTTTTTAACGTCTCTATTTTTATGGGCCTCTTCTTTTTTTGTTCGCTGCCATTTTGGAACGACCACGGTATTTTAATGGCCAATATTGCGGACGCGTCAAGTTTGTTCTTCGTTGTCGATTTGTAATTTTATGTAAAATAGTGACGATGGCATGAAGGCGTCTGGATACGGCTTCTGAATATGCTTTTTTTATGGCGAATTGCACTGGTCGCTTTGGAGCGCGCCTGTATCAGTAGACCAGATTCTAGATATAGCGTGCGATTCCAACGGAGTTGCTCGGCCTCCGTATACCCATTGAACACGACCGCTTCTCCGGTATCGGCGGATGCCTTCCTGTCATTCACCTTTCCGGGAATCTTCTTCACGCAGTCCCGAATCTCGAAGCACACGTTTTCGCAATCGCGGCGCTAACAACACCTGTTCGACGCACGAGCAGTGTTAGTCATGACGTGAAAGATGTGGGTCGATAGGCGATGTGCATCAGCATATCCTACTTGCCACTTTGTCGGAATAGTCGTCAGAAGTGTCCCGGTACGTCTAGATGTTAGGCCTCTTTGGCGGAAGTTCAAAAAGCCAGTCGAATTCAAGCGGGACATACAAGCAATCCTCGTCGTCGTGGCTACTCAAGCCGCTGCTGCTGAAGGACCTCCTCGAGCAACTTGACGACGAACTGTCATCAAGTAACAGCAGCAGTAAAGCGGGCGGCACTTCGCGAGCTGCCATTACTAATACTTTCGGGGCGAGACGCACGGCGAGAAAGTAAGTCACGTGTGCGCGCAGAGGGCTGGCAAGACTGGCTTCCGGTGGAATACGCCGAAATCGGCACAGCGACTTCTCTCGGACCCGGATCGAGATCTGGAGTGGAAGTTTATTCAAAACGACGAGTGGCACAGGTGCGTCTGGGTCCTGATCGCCCAGTGAAATAGGCGCAATCCAGAAAAGTCGATCCCGGCGCGCTCCAAAACAACCAGTGGGATTCGCCAGTAGTAGCACGTGCCGTGTCCAGGTGTGTCGTCGCGGATGTTGAGTTTGACATATATCTACCCAGATACGTTGGTCACGGGGAGACCCAGAGACCAGACTCGAGTTCTTCTCAGTAACTCCGTTTTAGCAATATAGGTTGCCATTTACTCTGACTGTAAGATCCCGGTGCCTAAAGCGCGTCTTTTGCGGACTCCTTTAAGTGGTTTAAAGTGAAACAAAAAATATCGTGTTTGTATTCAGAGGGTGCTTCGTTTGAATAAACGTCCATTTGTTTACGCGATGGCACATTATGTCAATGGTACTTGTCAAATATCAACTGTTGAACATAGAGTGGGTTGATGGCCAGTCAATTACGCATTCACACATTGCGCGAAGGTCAGTGTACCATGTAATGTCTGAACGACGTTGCTCATAAAAACAATTTGCCACTTTAGTTCAAATTCGGTGAAGACGTTGACCCGTGCTGAACTGAGTACTGCCGATTCCCAAGACGATCGAAAGATTAGCTGTATCCCGGGTGAACATTCTGCTTGCCTTCAAGAACAAAATTATGAAGTGCACCCTGCCTCTGGAGGGCTAATGGCTGCTTTTGTTTGCGCCTTTCGGTTAGTTCCCAGCGAGTGGACATAGCCCCCAGCTTTTGCGCAGGGTACATAGTTTGAACCAGATGGTCTCTTCGGGGATAACATTTAAGTTCATAGGAACAAATTCGGCCGTTTACCATTTGAGACCATTTTTTATCTTGGAGTGTGGAGCATATTGGTGAATAAAAAACATGTGGGTGCTCTTTTACACAGTATCCGTTGACTAGTTGAGATGCCGCCGTTAAATGCAAACATTTTATCGTTCTATTGTTAGCAATAGAGTGCTTCATGGTAACTATGATAAATGCACTTTAATAGTGGCTATTTTTTATGTTTTGTTGCTCGTAGTCAGCACAATGAGTTCGTCTAATGTTATCTCTCTTCCTTTTTTGTAGCTGTACAGTACATTTTGAAAGAAGGATGACGCCTTTTGTATAACTCGTTTTTGGGTTCTCGTTTCAGGTCATCATAAAGAAATGTATTTTACGATAATATTCATTCTCGCTTCGCTCAAGGAAGTTGCACCAGCGAGCATTGATGGAAGGGACGGCGGATACAACGTCGTTGTTGCTCTTCACGATTCTGTACAACCCGCTAATTTGATTATCCGGAATATCAAGGTACCCAAGTAAAACCGTGGGTTAAGATTCTAAATGCCCAATTTTTTGGCGTTGATATGGCTTCTTTGGGCCTCAGTAAACTAACGAAGTGCCAGAATTAGGCTTCAATGCATATTTCTTGGTTGATATGTTGCTTATTTGGCTCATGTCTGGAACTTTATCAACTATGTGACGAACCAGAAAAAGTCATAGAAAAGCCAGCGATAAGTACTTTGACACTAACTAATGCTGAGGTAACATAACGCAAATGCAGAGGAAGAAGAAATGGAAAAGGGTAAGTGGGAACTCGTAACTTGGGATTCTGCGATAAGAAAGGAAGGACAGAAAGCAGAAAACACCGCATTACACACCTTCGCACGTGAATTCGTCACCCCGCCCCTGATAGCTGATCATATTTGCACGTCCAAGGGCCCAACCGTCAACTTCAGGAAAACAATTTTCTTGGTCGACTACTTCACTGATGTTTCACTAATGCAGTCTGTGTTTCTATGTGGATGTGGTACGCTTTGAGTGCCTCCCCTGTCCATTCGTCCTTGCGTCTTTCCAAGATAGTTGTGTCCCTCAAGCACGATTGGTATAAAAAAGGTAACTCCATCTTCATGTGTGCGCAATGTTGCCTTAGTGTGTTCAGTCATTACCAGTTAGTTCAGCTATCAGCCTTATTATTAATTAATCTCTCGGTTCAAAAGCTTAATATGCTTCAGTTAGAACACAAGGATTGCCAAATGCAGACCAAGTTATGGGTTGTTTTGGCGTGCAGCCTAGGAAACGTTTACTAACATTCAGAATTTTACCGTTTCTCATTTACCGTAGTCGTGTAATTCACCTTCACGATGAAGTTATATCAACAACAGTAATTGCAGAGTAACGTTTAATAAAGTTCAGTATTACGGGAGCTTGGGCGAGTTGGTGATTTACTTTGAGGTTACAGCGCAAAAGACAATGACAAAACGAGACACACACAAAGAGATAGACAAGTGCTGACTTACAACTCCTTTGTATCCTTCTTCTAATTCCTTTTCACGAAGCTAGTTTCAATACCAGATGGTTTTAAATGAAAACAAGGAGAAAATTAAAGTCTTCTCACACGCCATTGCTATTATCGCGCTAATTATTCTCATTCTTCTTTCAGATAGCGTTAGGGATGGGCTACTGACACAATTATCTTCTCTTGAAAGCGGGTTCTTACTCCTAGCTATTACAGTACGTTTCTCGAGATCTGCTGAGAACCCGCAATTCCTGCAGTGGATGCCGAGATGTATAGAAATGACTTTTTGGGTGTTATAATATTGTTCCTTTGATCTTTTAAAAAACAGACCAGTTTGTCTGATATGTGATTTTACCACACGATAGCGGAGTAGAATAAACCACTCCATCAGAGCAAGGCGCAAAGCATGTTTGGTGTGTTTTTTTGTGCAGCCGAATGGACGTTGTGCTGAGTGATTTACTTTCCTACCCGCAATCAAGCTTTCTTGCCTGTGCAAGGAAAGTAAATCACTCAGCACACCGTAAATTAAAACACCAAACACGCTTGGTGCCTTTCTCTGAATAAGTGGCTAATTTGTTTTTTCCATTCGCGTGTGGTAAGGATTATATCGGGCAAACTGGCAAGTGTATACATGGTCGATTAATGGAACACCATTATAACACTCACAAAGTTATTTCTGGACATCTCGTCAGCCACTGCAGAGATTGCGGGTGCTCAGCAGAATTCAAGAAAAGTACCGCCATAGCTAGGACTAAGAACCTGCTCACCACAGAAACCATAGAGGGAGAAATGATCGCGTGCCTTGCAGATAAATTGTGTTAGTAGCCCATCCCGAACGCAATCTGAAACATAATTAGAATATTTGGCGCGATGAGCGCAATGGCTTGTGAGAAGACGCTTTTTTTTTCTCTTTTACATTTATAGCCATCTGGTATTTAAACTAGTTTCGTGAAGAGGAAGTAGGAAAATAATACGAAGGAGTTGTAAGTCGGCACTCGTGTTTGTCTCTTTGTGGGTCCGTCGTTTTGCCCCTGTCTTGTGCGCTGTAACTTCAAGATTTTAATAAGGCTTTGCATGGAGACACGTTTCCACACAAATGTTTTGACTTTCTTTTCGTAGCTCTATGATTGATAACTGAAATTTCATTTAACCAAATGTATGTCATAATGGATTAGAAGTAATCGACGATTTGTTCTTAACAATCAGCTTTATTTCTTTTCAAATAGTTTGTGGCCCAAATGACTCGGAGTGTGATTGCAACAACGAGACTTCATTGCAATTTTATGATATTTATGCATTTCCCTTTTCAACACAGTCTTCAATAGCGTACTGACACCTGATGACATACACTTATATTAGGTTATTCATCCTCC
>JABSTQ010006561.1:0-48904 GCA_013358835.2 Ixodes persulcatus | reverse complement strand
GAGAGGAGTCGGAGGCTGAGCGGGATGGTCGTGATGGCTGTCGCTCTCTTTATTTGGGTGTTTCATATTTTGAAGTTGCGAGCAGGAAGTGTGCGTTGCTTTTAACGAAACACGAGTTCCCGCGACAAAATGAAACGCATCAGACCGGCATCGGATGCCGGAGACTCGCCGTTGAACGAGAGCGGTGGGCGCTCCCTGGCCCTAACGAGGATTAGCGGCGTAGAGCGCGCGCACGACCGGCGAGTGTGACAAAATGGTCGACGAAAACAGCGCAGGTTACCATGGTGACGATTATTCACAGGAAAAACTTATATGTCACTCGCTACCCTTTGTCCCCCTCTTTTTTCTTCCTTTTCCCAAAAGCCCTAGCCCCTTCCCTCTTTCTTTCCCTAGGCTCCCGTACATTCCAGTCAACGATAAACTCAGACGGCGTCAGTTCAAAGTTGCCGACAGGTCTCCTGTCAACACACATACACCGCGACATCACGAGGTCCCCCGGTTCTCCCAAATCAGTCGCAAAGCCGCCGACAGATCCCCTGTCATGATGGAAGCATGGCGGAATGCAGATTGCTGGAAATAGAAGTCTATATTGCATTGCACTGGTGTGAAAAAGTATTACGTATTTTTGTCTTATTTTCGTGAAAAAAAAAAACAAAAAAACAGCGTTTAGAAACCGAACACTGTGCTCCGAAAGGGCATAAAAAACCGGGTCAATCTGAAGGACACGAGGCGCCTTGCGTCACTCGGCTTGTCCTGGTTCTTGTTTTTCTGGAGTCTTTCAAAAGTGTATGAAAAATTGTGAACTGACTGACTCGACTTACCAGATTAGAGCAGTCCATTTTCATTACCACAGGCTCTCTTCAAGTGTCTTGCATATCTCACCTTGTACTGGTCCATTTCTATTTTCGGTTCCTTTCAAAAAGTGAGTGCTAAGCCACTGGACCAACCTACCACATTCATAATTTGCGGGAGTGGCGAAATGGGTGATAGACATCGAGATATTTTTGGCTGTGGCGTTCTCCCCCATGTCGCGACGGTAAACGTGCACGAACTAGAAGAAAAGACCCATAACCCGTGCGGTGGTAATATATCCAAACTCTGCAATTGTAAGTAGTTATAGCGCGCCATCCATTAGTTAAATTTAAAACCACAAACGTGTACAGCCCGGCGACTCGCCGGCTTTGGCAATTAGGTCTCTGCAGGCGCGAACGGGGGTGCGCCAGCTTTGGTAGCGAATGGGCTAGCGAACGTTGTACCTTCAGCCATTTTCCGACTTTTAGTACACGGCAACGTTGTTAAAACACTCAGATGGGAAAGTCACCGCTGAAACCTGGGCCTCTGGCGTCCACCGAGACCGAGCTAAATACGACAACAGCGCCATTCTTAATCTTTTTTTCTTCTTCTTTTTTTTTACTGCGGTCACCTTGAGCTTGCAGAAAGCATGTTTTTGCGTAAGAACAAACGGAAAAAGCTATTTTTGTCGTAAATTCTATTGAAGTTTACTACAAAATGACGTGCGCGTGATATTTTCTAATATCTTTAGCTTCAAGGTTTTGCGGCACAATTAATACTGTTTTTATACAGCCTTGTCTCAGCGGGGATTTCAGGTAGCGCGTCCTGACCTGGGCGCATCTTAACAGAGTGGTTTTAGTAACGTTGCTACATGGTTTTCTAGGCAACATGGAGCTCGAAGCAGTGTAGGCCCATTCACACCGGCGGTTGAGTCGCGTTTGCGGACGCGTTTGCTTAAAGATTGAGTGGAATTGCTTGCGATTCGATGACGAAAACGGGCGGATCCGCTAAGCATTTGCGTTTCGAACGCCAGTGTGAAGGAGCGGTTTAAGCTGTGTCTTTGTCGTGTCGATCAATGTTGCGTCAGGAACAAATTGGAGACAGTTCACTACACAACGTTGCGATGTATGGGTCTGTACTACAGAAATACCACGTTGTATGAGAAACATGTCGCGCGCTGCAGTCCCGCAACATATAAATTATGCCGCCTAGCAAACGTTGTACCTACAAACTTTTGTCGACTTTTAGCACATGGCTTCCTAGGCAGCATGGAATTCGAAACAGTAGCCTAACGCTGTGCCTTTGTCGTGCCGATCAATGTTGCCTCAGAAACAGATTGGAAACAGTTCACTACACAACGTTGCGATTTTTGCCTCTGTACTACACTGATACAATGTTGCTTAAGCAACATGTCGCGCGCTGCAGTCGCGCAACATTTAAATTATGCCGCCTAGCAAACGTTGTACCTGCAACCTTTTCCCGACTGTTAATACACAGTTCCCCAGGCAGCATGGGGTTCGAAACAGTAGCCTAACGCTGCGCCTTCGTCGTGACGATCAATGTTGCCTCAGAAACTGATTGGAAACAGTTCACTACACAACGTTGCGATTTTTGCCTCTGTACTACACTGATACAACGTTGCTTAAGCAACATGTCGCGCGCTGCAGTTGCGCAACATTTAAATTATGCCGCCTAGCAAACGTTGTACCTTCAACCTTTCCCCGACTGTTAAAACACAGTTCCCCAGGCAGCATGGGGTTCGAAACAGTAGCCTAACGGTGCGCCTTTGTCGTGCCGATCAATGTCGCCTCAGAAACAGATTGGAAACAGTTCACTACACAACGCTGCGATTTTTGCCTTTGTACTACACTGATACAACGTTGCTTAAGCAACATGCCGCGCCTTGCAGTTGCCCAACATTTAAATTATGCCGCCTAGCAAACGTTGTACCTTCAACCTTTTCCCGACTGTTAATACACAGTTCCCCAGGCAGCATGGGGTTCGAAACAGTAGCCTAACGCTGCGCCTTTGTCGTGCCGATCAATGTTGCCTCAGAAACAGATTGGAAACAGTTCACTACACAACGTTGCGATTTTTGCCTCTGTACTACACTGATACAACGTTGCTTAAGCCACATGTCGCGCGCTGCAGTTGCGCAACATTTAAATTATGCCGCCTAGCAAACGTTGTGCCTGCAACCTTTTCCCGACTGTTAATACACAGTTCCCCAGGCAGCATGGTGTTCGAAACAGTAGCCTAACGCTGCGCCTTTGTCGTGTCGATCAATGTTGCCTCAGAAACAGATTGGAAACAGTTCCCTACACAACGTTGCGATTTTTGCCTCTGTACTACACTGATACAACGTTGCTTAAGCAACATGTCGCGCGCTGCAGTTGCGCAACATTTAAATTATGCCGCCTAGCAAACGTTGTACCTTCAACCTTTTCCCGACTGTTAATACACAGTTCCCCAGGCAGCATGGGGTTCGAAACAGTAGCCTAACGCTGCGCCTTTGTCGTGCCGATCAATGTTGCCTCAGAAACAGATTGGAAACAGTTCACTACACAACGTTGCGATTTTTGCCTTTGTACTACACTGATACAACGTTGCTTAAGCAACATGTCGCGCGCTGCAGTTGCGCAACATTTAAATTATGACGCCTAGCAAACGTTGTACCTGCAACCTTTTCCCGACTGTTAATACACAGTTCCCCAGGCAGCATGGGGTTCGAAACAGTAGCCTAACGCTGTGCCTTTGTCGTGCCGATCAATGTTGCGTCAGAAACAGATTGGAAACAGTTCACTACCCAACGTTGCGATTTTCGCATCTGTACTACACTGATACAACGTTGCTTAAGCAACATGTCGCGCGCTGCAGTTGCGCAACATTTAAATTATGACGCCTAGCAAACGTTGTACCTTCTACCTTTTCCCTACTGTTAATACACAGTTCCCCAAGCAGCATGGGGTTCGAAACAGTAGCCTAACGCTGCGCCTTTGTCGTGCCGATCAATGTTGCCTCAGAAACAGATTGGAAACAGTTCACTACACAACGTTGCGATTTTTGCCTTTGTACTACACTGATACAACGTTGCTTAAGCAACATGTCGCGCGCTGCAGTTGCGCAACATTTAAATTATGACGCCTAGCAAACGTTGTACCTGCAACCTTTTCCCGACTGTTAATACACAGTTCCCCAGGCAGCATGGGGTTCGAAACAGTAGCCTAACGCTGTGCCTTTGTCGTGCCGATCAATGTTGCCTCAGAAACAGATTGGAAACAGTTCACTACACAACGTTGCGATTTTTGCCTTTGTACTACACTGATACAACGTTGCTTAAGCAACATGTCGCGCGCTGCAGTTGCGCAACATTTAAATTATGACGCCTAGCAAACGTTGTACCTGCAACCTTTTCCCGACTGTTAATACACAGTTCCCCAGGCAGCATTGGGTTCGAAACAGTAGCCTAACGCTGCGCCTTTGTCGTGCCGATCAATGTTGCCTCAGAAACATATTGGCGACCGTTGCGCAAAATCCCCCAACACTCCCACAACATTCGGAACATTCTCGCAACATATCTACAACATATCAATGTTACTTGGGCCAACAATGAGCCATATGTTTCCCAATATTGGAATCACATTGGACAATAATGGACTATCAAAGCCAATGGTTTTCCAATATTGGTGATACGTTGGCATAAGCTGGTCAACATTGGACTGACAAAGCCAATAGCTTTCCAATATTGGATACACGCCGGCATAAGCTGTCCAATATTGGACTGTCGGAGCCACTGGCTTTCTGATATTGGCTACACGCCGGCATAAGCTGTCCAATATTGGACTGTCAAGGCCAATAGCTTTCCAATATTGGATATACGCCGGCAAAGCCTGTACAATATTGGACTGTCAGAGCCAATGGCTTTCCGATATTGAATATACGCTGGCCTAAGCTGGGTAATATTAGACTGTCAAAGCCAAGAGTTTTCCAATATTGGTGATGTCATGGTATAGGCTGGTCAATATTGTACTGCCATAGCCAATGGCTTATCGGTATTTGTGCCGCCTAGGCTATAATCTCGCGACCCTTTTTTTTTTGCATTGCAGAGGTAGGAAAGTGGAAAAGAGTCATTCACGCGATCGCTCGGGGCGAGAATTTTATTTAGCCAACTACATGGGGCGTACGTCGCCGGTGCTTTATAACCACGATCACAAATACGTCCTTAGCTGCCTATAGGACTACGGCAGTTTTTTTGCCTGCTGCTCTCCCTTCGCATTGCCTTACATCGGCGTTGAAAACTTAATTCCGTTTTTTAGATTTAATTATTTTTGTCTTTTCCAGTGTATTTTGTATGTATATTCATTCCGTAGCGTTAACGTCCTCTACTTTGTCCGTGCCCCTGCCATGTTTGTATTTCTTTCTGCGTGCTTTATTTTTTATATTTAATGTTTCTGTGCATATTTGTTATTGTCGACGCAGGTGTCAACAAACATAAAGCTGCCGCTTACGCCGCCAACTGAAGTGACTTCTACCCTCAGTTTTACGAGAGTCTATCGCGCTTGAAAGTTGTCTATTGGACTCGAATGAAGTCTCGGGAGGGCTGCTTCGACTGCCAGTGCACATGTCATCAGTGTAGGCAGAGCAACGACGTAGCAATCGCGACGCGAGAGCATACTGCGCCTCCATCTGGCCGGCCGCGCTCGATCTGCGGAAATGTGAGCGTGGTACTCTCGAGCCCCGTTGCTGAACTCCATGAGACGAATATGCTGCGAATAACCGACGAATTTTGGCCGGCGGCTTTTGCTCTGCGCGTGGAATCAACACAGGGGCTGCTATGTCGCGCGCAAAGCGACCGTGCCGTCGGGCGGCGTTCGCCAGTTATTCGCCACATAATTCGTTCCATGGAGTTCAGTCGAAGTTGGAAGACGCTAATTTGTCGTCGCGAATCCTTTGCCCTTCGAAAGGTCGCGAAGCCGTTGCGCCCGGCGTATCCTACGCAGCATCTTTCCGAAATTGTTCCCGCAGCATCGCAACCTTCTGTCAGCGAGCGTCGGCAATTCATCGTGTGTTGAAAGTCGGACGATGTGCTGTCCGTGGTGTCTTTTTTGTGTATCTCTTTCGTAAAAAAAATTTGAAGTTTAAAAACGCGAACCTAACAGTGTACAAATAATTTTATATTTATTGATAAAATATATATATATATATAT
This sequence comes from Ixodes persulcatus, assembly GCA_013358835.2. NCBI lineage: Eukaryota > Metazoa > Arthropoda > Arachnida > Ixodida > Ixodidae > Ixodes > Ixodes persulcatus. The sequence goes on along the minus strand of JABSTQ010006561.1, from coordinate 42,905 downwards.
TTATTTATTTGTGGACATCGTGCGCAAAAAATAGTCGCGCTGAGTTCTTCATTCTAAATTTTAATGTGAGTTATACGATGTAAAACATAGTGTCTTAAAACTTGCCCCGTTTAGAATCACTTTTCTGCTGGACAGCCTCTTTAGAAATTCAAAAGCTGGCCTTCAAAGAGCTGTCCTGTTCAATCGGTATTGGCAGCAGGGTAGACGCTATGCGTGTTTTAGGCCAATCGAGTCACCGGTTAGGGTCACGTGACTACAGTCTCGAAGTTGCTGATAAGGCAGAGCACGGAACCTGACAAAAAGCCCAAGGCCACGCATAACATCCACTGCACTATCAACCTTGGGTACAAGTGACAAATCCTCTGGTTGGGTTCATTGTTGAGATGGGCCTGAAGATTAGCCTTTTTAAGCGCACCCCCCGTTCTAAGCTGCTTTCTTTCTACTCCTTCTTTCTTTTTCTCCCTCTCCCTAAGCTGAAGGCGTGGTGACGGTGCGTACTCGCCGAACCAATGAACCGTATACTTTTTATCGCATGAATCCGCTCTCTGTGCGCGGGTAACAGCAGAAGCGTGATCACGTGGTTTGACGGATGACGCATTAGCCGTTGACAAACCCGGATTGCCTGCGAAGACCGGACCTAGTTTTGCGTGGGATGCGGCCTGCGGGCCTCCTGTAGATTTCGCTTCTGTGGTAAATGGGGTAAATCTACAGGGTGGAACAAGGAGACGGCAGGCTCTTTAAATCGACCGGAAAATTCGGTTTCTTAACCTATCGCGCTACGACTTTGTGCAGCGTTGCCCACAGATGGTGCATTTTTTTTTGTAAAATTTTCAAAGAGCGAACTTACCTGAGGAAAAAGTAAAGAAAGAAAAAGGCTTAGCTCCTATGGAAACGCAGCGACGCCACCGGTCTTCAAAGAGCACGGCGCCGTTTCCCACGGGACACAAGAGGTGGCGCAACGAACGCCGCCAACGAACGAGCATACGGCGCGCCAGCGTCTTTAGCAGACAATCTTTTCGACTCAAAAGCGGCGCGCGTTCCGCAGGCGGCGACAGTCGCAGAAACAAAAACAGGCGCGGTAACAACAAGCAACTGCAGTTCCTTGTCTGCTAAATACGCCGGCTCTTGGAGTCGTCTGCTCGTTCGTTGGCGGCAGTTGGCGTCGCGACCGCTTGCGCCATCTCTTGTCTCCCGTGCGAAACGGCGCCGTGTTGTTTGAAGACCGGTGGCGTCGCTGCGTTTCCATAGGAGCTAAGCCTTTTTCTTTCTTTACTTTTTCCTCAGGTAAGTTCGTTCTTTGCAAATTTTACAAAAAAAATGCACCATCTGTGGGCAACGCTGCACAAAGTCGTAGCGCGATAGGTTAAGAAACCGAATTTTCCGGTCGATTTAAAGAGCCTGCCGTCTCCTTGTTCCACCCTGTAGTTTTAGAGTTCCGATCACCAGCAGCGGATTTCGTCTTAGTGCCAAGTGCGATTTTCAACATGCGGATTGCCAAGAACATGGATATTCTTTCGGCAGCGCCAACACACCGGTGATCTTCCTTTGTTGTGGGCATACATGTGACCACTAGCTTCGACGGACCGAAGACACGACGGACCGCCTTCTCTTCCATGTGAGTGGCAAGGAGAAGTCCTCATGACCATTGGGGATAGGCATTCTAACTACGCAATGTACGTTTTGTCCCTATCCGATGAGTTTGAACTTCGAACCGTGTCGAACTCTGTGCCAGGAATCTCCGACGAGTTCAACGTGTAATCCAGAGCGATCGGCCCGAAAGGCCCTGTACAGCGCTATTTGCAATTGTTTTTTTTTTTTATTCTAATAGGCCGTGAGAGACGTTCTGATTGGTTATTTTTGTGTTCGAAGTCATTTTTATATATTTTTTTTTGTGTTAAAATATGGCTGTCTTCTTGGCGGTAGATGTGTGCTGTAGTAAGAAGTCCTCCTGGTATTTACAAGCCGAATACAACAGAGCGTTGTGTAGTCCTTATTTGCCAAGGTTCGGCTTGTTGGGTGCGAGTGGAGTGCTCAGTTATGTCACCGCGCTCTGCGAGTGTAATTGCCAGTAATTGTCTTTACACGACAAGCTATTTTATGTGCGCGATTAATTTTAAACTCTTGATTGATTCAAGCATCAAGTTCTGTTCAACTGTCATGTTGTTACGTATACCGGGGTATTTATTGAACTGTTAATTTAATAATGCGTTTGACACTGGTGAGCTGAAGAGGGAGGCCAGCGGTTGCATTTATAAATTGTGAATATTATGAAGGCAATATGGGTACATTATTAACTACATATTTCCGTGCCGCAAATACCGTAAATCTTAAAAACGTTTTTTTTTTTTGTTTTTTTTTAGATCAACGTAGAAATCTTGGTGTTAACCTAAATGGCGAGATTGTAATTCTTAAGACTTCTTAAAGCTAGATGAAAGGTTGAGGGACGCCATGATGTTGCAAGAGTAGAGCTAAGCAATTTATGAAATAACCTTCGTACTATTTCATTGATTTTTTAAACCACTATAAATATTTTAATCTAGATCGATCGAGCTCTGAGTAAGGACAAGTCGGACGAACAAAACAATAGTAAGCGCCTGGGCCGTCTTTCTAGAAACAGCGTCTCAGCTGAGACGGGGGTAAAGGAAGCACTGCCAAAGCCAGCGTACGAGCTGAACGGGACTCAAACCTCGACTCAAGACGCTCGCGCGTCCCAGCCTTTACAGTGCTTTCCTTCACCCAGTCTAAGCTGAGACACTGATTCTAGCAAGCCGGCCCCGGTGTCTTACCTGCGCATCTATTTATTTTAGAAGGCAGTACTAAGTTTTTTACATACAAAGTAACAAAAATAATTCACTGGAAAATAAATATTATAATATAGAAAAGTAAACATAAAAACGTAGGTAGGCCTTTCCGAGATTTGATACTTGCAGAGCAACTGAGCCGATTAATCGAATAGTTAATTAAAGGGCGGCGAATAATAATGAAGCTATGTTTTATTTTGATATTCATTATTGACAAGCGTAAGAGAGAACTGAGAGCCTCTGAAACCCTTCACCTGAATCCACACCCCCGCTTCTGTCTCTTTCAGAATCCTGTGGCCAGGCCCCTGCGTGGAATCCCTTTGCCCTGCCCTTTGCCCAGCTCTTCGTCCAGCCCTCTGCCCTGTCCACTACCAAGCGTGCCGCCGAGTCTGCCTGGTTGCACAATTTTTTTAAAACGTTTTATTCGATTTAAGTAAATTATGAACTGTCAAACGTAAAGGCTGAACTCCATGGAACGAATTATGTGACGAATAACTGGCGAACGCCGCCCGACGGCACGCTCGTTTTGCGCGCGACGTAGCAGCCACTGTGTTGATTCCACGCGCAGAGCAAAAGCCGCCTTGCAAAATTCGTCGGTTATTCGCAGCATATTCGTCCCATGGAGTTCAGCCTTTATGAACAATTCATTTGCATGCTTTGATGATTTCTAAAGTGTCAGAATATGGTAAAATTGCTGCATTTATTAGATTTTAGTATTAGAAAGAAAACTAGTGCTAGAGGAAAAAGGGCAAGGGACTTGCTTGACTTGATGGTTCTCTGCACTGTTTTTGTGACACTGGTTAGAACACGGACTGAAAAATGACATCCAATAATGTCATAGACAATGGATGCAAAAAATAGCCAGTGTATTAGACTGGATGCCAATATTGGAATAGCCAATATTTAAGCCAATGTTGGAAGAGCCAGTGTGTAAGGCGCTGGATGCCAATGTTGGTTCAGCCAACGGTGAAACCTCTATGCCAATATTGGATAAAAAAAGCGCAAACCACGTTGGTCCAACGTGGGCTAGAACGTTGGCAAACCAGTGGTCCAACATTGGCACAAATGTTGGACCACCATTGGATCGGGTGGCGTTTTTGAAAATGCCAACGTCAGACCAATATTGGAACCATTTTTTGCCAGCATTGGGCCAACGGGGGTTCAACAATGGTCTGCCTGGGAATTCTAACTCTAACCATAAACTCCACACTAACACTAATTTTTAAGGCCCATTCACACTCTAGCAACCATGTACGACCGAGAAAGACGGGACCTCTTGAAACCTCTTGATATTGGCGCGAATGACAATTGATGAGGCGATGGTAACTGAAGAAACTAAACGTTTAATGGAGCGAACTTGTGCCCAAAACAAAAGAGGAAACAGAAGATAACTGCAGAGCGTCGCGGGCGTTGATGACGGCGTAACAGCAGGATCGTACGCTGGGGCGAGACTGACTCCACCTCGGCACGCGGAGCCCCGTATGTACGCGAGTGGTATTCTGGAACAATCGGCGTAGAATGTTCGGCGCGGAGAAAATTCGGACCTCGAACAAGCGACAGGATTCTCGAATTTACCAGAACACAAAATTGCAAGAATAAATAAACGACACGTCGCTCCCAGGAATCGAACCCTGAAAACACGATAACCGTTAGGCCACGGCCGCGCTGCCTACTTGGCCAGCTGCGCGCGGCAATATTTCTTAGGACGTGACAACTGACTGGCACTCTGGCGCCTTCTATACGGTGACACTGGAACTGCATTTCACAAGAGCAAAGGTTTTGCGGGATTTCCGAGGTCAAATGTGCGTAATACTTATAAGAAAGGCTCGTTCATAACGTTGATGAAAGTTTTTCTCACCAAGAAAGAAAGGATAATGCGCGAGAGAAATAGAAAATATGCCGAACTGCCAAGTTTACACTGCTACCCAATATATGGCGCCAGTGTGTCCTCTCGTTGTGAGAGATATTAAGAGGTTCCAAGGCACCCGGTTCTAAAGGGTCGCCGGTGTGTGAACAGGCCTTTACTCTACTAAATACCAAGTTTAGCGCTAGTGGTTTAGCACCATTAGCGATGAACCAAAAATGTTTCACGTAGCAACACAATTGCAGGTCAACTTGCAAAATTTCTTTTCCTCCAAGTAGTTCCGCTCATTTCTGAGTAAACATTTACACCTAAATATGCGTGTAAGGAAATGAACCTTTTCCTTTCACAAACTCAACGAGGTATGGGTGCTTAGTGATAAACCGGAAGTTCGAAAGTGACACCGCCCCCCCCCCCCTGTTGCCGCCATTTTGTACGACAAAAGTGAGTACTCGTAACGAGACCTCACAAGAGCCGTGACGTCACTGGTTAGAAGACTGCATCGTACAGAGCTGGTGGATGAGAGTTTATTTGGTGCGCGGTAGTCGTGATGTGCCGCTGCTTGCCGAAGATTCCGGGCTTCATTGACTTAAAACGAAAGAAACACACAAGAGGACGGAACAGACGACACAGCTTCAGTTATGTCGTCCTCTTGTGTGTTTCTTTCGTTTTAAGTCACTGTAGATGAGCAACACGCTCAAGTCTTTAATTATTTCGGGCTTCTTCGTGCTCTCTGACGCAGGTAAAACGAGAGGATCTGAAGGAATGAGATTTATACAGTTTTTCCGCAAAATAGCTCTTGATATTAGCACCTGCGAGGCAGCATCAGTCCGTATCGTCGTAGTGGCGCTCGGATTCTCAAGGGTGTTCGAGAATCGATATAACTTTTAGTTATCTTGGCATGCAATGTTCGCATTCTCCTAGCTTTGTCTGAACATTTGAACGTCTGAGAATCGATGTGAAGTGTACGCGTCGCACGTAGGGCCCAGGGGAAGTTATTTCAGCTCTAGGTAACCGCATAATCACAGCAACGTTTAGCGAGGAAGCTCCTACGATCTTTACGTTTTGTACTGATCAACGATTTTACGACATAACATTCTAGCATAAAAGTTTTGTATCTTTCTAGCTTCGTTTGAACATTAGAATGTCTGAGAATCGAAGCAGAAGATGTACGTCGCGCGTAGGGCCTAGGGGTAGTTGTTTTAGCCTTGGGTCACCGAAGGACCGCAGCAACGTTTAGCAAGAAAGCTCCTGCGATATTTAACCTTTTGAGGCAGTCGACGAGTTTAAAAATTGACAGTTTTCAAGATTTTGATATAACATGCTTTCATTTCAGTAGCTTGATCTCGATCGCAGTACTTTATTTTTTTAAGTAAAAAGTTGGTGTTTGTTCAAGTGACGTACACGTGAACTCTTACAAAGCATTTGAACCAATCATCCGGAAAAACGTTCATTACTAACGTTCATAAAACAATTCATTTATCCCTTGGGACTCATAACACAGTTAGCAAGTCTTCACAACTTTTATTGATCAGTGCACATGTTACTGCATTCGACCTCCCTTAGATATTAGTAGGCTTTTGACCCTGCCAATTTGTATCAATGGTCCACAAACTTCCATGTGTAGGATCAGGCTCATCTTGGATGGTTGACTAATTCATGATTGCAACATCTAGAATCTTGACAAAAACGCAGCTCCACTACTTAGAGATTCATAGATAGCACCAGACTTGTACACGTTACTAAAAAAAAGTAAGGAATTACAGTTACAGTTACTGAGGTCTGAAATGTAATTTATTACAATTACAATTACCCATCCGTAAAAGTAAGTGACCGTTACTCGAAAAAGTAATCCGTTACTTTCGCGGCGTTACTTTCAACTTTACTGCACTATTAATAAGAAACAAACAAAGAACGGCATTATGCAACTGTTTATTGTTTGACCAAGTCACACTTTGTTGATCTTCAGCAGTAGCTGACTCTCGAAAGTTGCATCCGACATCTTTCCCCGCTTCTTTGTAAAGATGTCAGCCGCCACCTCCACCGAGGCGCTGGATGGGAGCGTACTATTATAGCGCACAAACGCTTGGCGCACCGCATCGTACCTCTGAAGTGAGGCGATGGAGGTGCACTCTGAGGCCTGGAGGAAACGCGAAGCTTTATTCTGGGAGATGGAGCTTGATGCCGTTTTCATTGCAAACCTGAAGTAAACGCTGGAGGAGTGGTCCGCGCCGTCTTCCTGGGTAGATGGCGCGTCAATCGTTGTTGTCTATTATGTTGTCTATTATGTTCATACAAACTCCAGCTTCTGGAGGGCAGTATGTGTTCCTCTCCCCTTCATCGGGGATAGCATCGGGGATAGCGAAGAGAGTTTGAAGGAAGGAAAGGCGGATTTGGCTCGTGGGAGGGAAGTGGAAAGAAGATGAATTTTCACTAGCAAAAAACAGCAACGTGAGCAAAATGGCAAGAAGGAAGATATTCTTTTCGTTTTTTATCCATTTATGCGTGTTTTAGAAATTCATGTCTTGACCCGTTGTCGTCACGGCCTACAACTGTTTTCGTCCCGAGTCCGGTTCTTCACATCAGTGTGCTTCCCCTCGTCGTAGGTAAGCAATCTAAAGAATCAAGATTAAAAAGAAAGAGCTTTTAATGTTTAGGCGATGAAAAAAAAAAATGCTTCGACAGGTCTATGTATGCGCGTGTGTGTGCGCGCGCGACGGCAGGTTTGCAGTTGAGCTTACCGGAACACTTCTTTTTTCCAGAAATTGAAGATGTTTTTTCTTGCGTTCAAATTTCCCGCTTTTTCCGCCGCCAATAAAAAAAGTAACGAATTACAAGTAATCTTTACATAAATAAGTAATTAAATTACTTTACAATTACCCCAGAAAATATGTAACGAATCCGTTACAAAATTACAGATAAATGTAACGGATTACAAGTAATTTCGTTACTTGTAACGGATTACGTACAAGTCTGGATAGCACCACTCATTCCAACAATTCTTTAAATTTATTGCAACTCGGAAATAAAAGTTTAACTGGACAGTTTTCCTTTCCTCGGATTTATTGCAACCATCATTTTTTCGTCAAGAGTGCGTTGTATCACTCGTTCAATTATTTACTTCTTCTAATTACCTGGAGAAGATACGTTGTAGTTCTGTTCGTCCCTTGCCTGAAGAACCAGTCTCGTTGCAAAATGTTGACTACCATTTCTTTCAGTCTCTTCAATATACTTTTTTTTTCAAAACTGTGTGCCGGCTATACTGGCAAAGGGCCATTGCCACATCTCCCTCGAGCCTATCAAAGAGACGGAGTGAACGTATGTGACAAATCCCTGCAGAAGGAGTGCATTCTAATGATGTGTTATCACATGCAACTCTCCAACGCGCACATTGGCTCACTGGGACTGAGCCTTGACCGTTTGCCAAATTGTGATCAAACGAAGTGCAGTAGCCACTATTCTAATTACCAAGGCCTTCATATTTTGGGCATTTTCTTCCACAAGATAGTTAGGTCGGTAATCACTGTGAACTCGGCTCAGCGCCATTTGGACTCGAGTGCTATATAAGCGTTCGAGGTGAACTGGGCCCCATTCACATGCTTTACGCCGAAACAAAATGGTGACAGTCAATGTTGCTTGATGGGGGTCTGGAAGGGGTCCATTGTGCCGTATGTATATGAAATATCCTGCTATATAACAATGCATCAACACATACTATTAATCTTGATGCTCAGAGGTGTGTTTGTCTTTGTGATTAACAAGTTACAGCAATAATTATTTCTAACGAGTGAAATATTTATTTTCAGTAGCTGGGCCCGTTTTGTGCTCATTATTGTCGGAGTGATATCATGTTTTCATCATGAGTAGTTCTAACCATCCTCTCTGCAATGCCTACCAAGTCCCTCGGAAGGAATAAATGAATAAATAAAAGTTTCACATCACTGTAGTTTGTTTCCAGATGCACCACATGTTCAGGAGAGGTGGAAGTAGTGCAGCCCCATGCAAAAAGTCTGCCAGTCTGGTTTGTCCCATTTATTATTATGGGGGGGGGGGGGGGAGTGATGCATGTGTCCCCAAAAGTTCCACCGCATGCCGTGAAGACAATTCTTGGTGTGTAGACTCTGAAGGAATAAAGGCTAAAGAGTGAATATGATGCATAATTGATAAGTATAGGCAACCTGGAATGCAGTTTGGCGCTACACGTTGCGCCATCTAGCGGCTGCAAAATAAAGAAACTGGGTAGGCCAGGCCTTCGCGAGTCGCGCGGACGCATCCAAAAACCACGTGTGAACGTTGCATTTCGGATCGGCGTGAGCTTTTTTGGAACCGTTTTTTCGTAAAAGTCCCAACTTCACGTCTCTATGACCTCACCGGGTTCCTGTAACATCTCCCCTACTCCTAGAGTTCTCCCAAAAAAATAAATGTTGCTACTGCTGCGTGAAAGACGGCCACAGTCGCAAAGGTGACTCAAGCGTCAAACTTCACCGCTTCCCTTCGAGATCTTGGGAAGCGACACAGCGACAGAGGTGGATTACTGCCGTGCGACGCATCAAGTAAGTGAATTTTACAGAAACTGTTTGGGGGATGTGAACGAAAATATATGGGCAGGCTTGGAAAGTGGTCGGACGAGCTCGTTTTGCAGACTACTCCGCAAAATAACATATTTATGCAAGTTGTATTACGAGTTGCTTTGACAGCCTCATAGGGAAATACAATAGGAACAATCGGGCCGATTGTTGCTTCGCTGTGACGTCGAGAATTCTAATTCTCGACGTCTAATTCTCGACGAGTTCTAATTACCCAATTTTTATTCTAGTATGTGTGGGCGTCGGGAGGAGAGTACGGCCGAGCGAGGCGCGAGCGAGGGCTAGCTGGCGAGGAAAGAGGAAGAGCGTGCTGCACGAGGCTGGGGCCGGAACGATAGATCCGTTCTGGCTGGCCTGGCCCATGGCGAACCCCGAAGAGTTCCACCAGCGAGGTACGGATGAGGACCGGCGAAAGCGGCGAACGCTGACCATACCGGCCTAGTCTATGACGATCCCGGAACTGCTAGCCTACGAAGCACTGGCGTGGGAAGGACGATCCGCAGGCCTGGACACGGGCTCCGACTGTGAGCTCTGAACGACGGGCGACAACTAGGGTCGGCAGGTCAGGACTGCCGGCTCTCGAAGATGGGCAACCGGGATGTACAGCTGCAACGGAAAAAGAGTAGCACAAGTGACCGATGACCGGAGCGGCAAAATCGCGACACGCGGCGCTATTGTTCCCGAGCTCGCCGATAGCGAGAGTGCCAGCCACGTCGCATGTCTCAACGTGGGGGTGGCCGGCAGAAAATTGAGGGATAAGATAGCTTTTAAAATGCGGGCTTTAGGATAGGCTGCTTTCTGGCGGCCACCCCCGCGTTGAGATATGGAACGTGACTGTCAATCTCGCTATCGGCGCGCTCGGGAACAAGAGCGCCGCGCCTCGCGACTTTGCCGCTGCGGTCGTCGGTCACTTGTGCTACTCTTTTTCCGTTGCGGCTGTACAATAAACTCATTCGCTGCCTTCTCGTTGTGTTGTGTCACTTCCTGGGAGACGAGCGAAGCACAGACCGATCGGGCGACCACAAGTAGTGAAGACAACTCAAACTGGTGTTCAAATGATGACTCTAGAATATTCTCTCAACACTCGGACCTATCAAGTCTCCCGATGGTCTTAAAAAACCGCATAAAAGAACCAGGGACATGGCACGCAGGGACGCAGGTGTACACGGGGACTGCTGAAATCGGGGTCGCCGCCGATCGCGACGGGCAGACTGGCCGCCCCATTAACAGCGACGCCTCCGCTTGTGGCGCTGAATGCAGTACTCTCGTGGCGCCGCCTGGCCATTGCCGGCTGCCTATATCAATGAGGTTTCTTTTTACTTGATTACATAATTATTGATTCGTATTAAGCGGTTCCCTAATTCCTTGCCTCCTAGTAACGAGTTTCAGTTGTGCCACCTCTTCCGGACCATTAAGCACGACCACGAAAGTGCCTCGCGTTTCGGTTTCGGCGCTTGATTAGCCCGCACTCTGGCAGAGAGCTAAACCACCCCTGTTGCTCCCTGTGAAGAATCATGTATATCAGGTACGTGAATTAAGAAAGACGAGACCGTTTGAAGTTAAAAACAGCGTTATATTAGAAAATAATATGCCAAGATGAAAACGCACTAATTAAATTTACACACGAAAAACTACGAATGGTATGACTTTGGGGAAATAGCTACAGGACTGCACGTTCGACAGATTGTTCTCGCAATGTCGGCACTCTGCTTCAATGCTGCTCACTAAAGGCAACCCGAACGTTCACTGTAACAACTTATCGCTTTCTTGTTTCATGGCGCTGGGTCTCGAGAGGTGTCGTGCGCTAGAGCGGCCGCAAAGCACGTACCGGAAAGCCCAAGGTTCAGCTTGAAGCCGGTGGGTCGGCACGGCGTCGGCGTTTTAGGTGGCGTGTTGGAATAGACGGGGCCGCTGTGGTCTTGACGCGTGCTCCGCAAAACGTGCACCTGCTTTTAACTGGGGTGAAGGCTTCGCCGGAGCCGGAGGTCAGGCCTGGGTTCTTCAAGGCTAAGCCTTGAAGAACCCGGGTCTGGACTCCCGGCGGTTCCCTTCCACACGCTGGTCTGCCCGCTCGAACGCACTCCATTCTCTGTTCTCCGCCTTCCTTCTCTTTTTCTTTCTTGATGCAGGGCGCGTGGCACGCGCCACGAGGATGACGCACGCGCGCACACACACACAGTTCGTCGAGTGCACAACGTGGCACGAAGATGACCTGGCACACGCACATACACACCGTCGAAATCCGCGCACGTTACACAAGCCCCCTTTCACCAAGGTGTTTTTTCTTTAAACAAAAACTCAGCGAACTGCGCGAGATTCACACTATTATTTCAATATCCGTCGGCTTAGCAGAAAAACCAATAGAAACACACACAAACAAACTACCCCTGTACGAAGGACAATTAAAGGCGGCTCATATAATCTGCCCCCACATTTTCTGAGCCCTTAATGTGCTCCACTCGAAAGCAATATTCCTGTATGGCTAGACTCCACCGCAAAACTCTACCGTTTAAGTGTTTGGCCTTAGTTAGGTACTGTAGAGGCTGGTGGTCTGTTTGAACCACGAAAGAAGTTCCATAAAGAAAGATGTGGAACTTTTATATGCCCCATTCTACCGCTAAGCACTCGCGTTCGACAGTGGAGTATCGTGTTTAACTCGGCAAAAGTCGCCTGCTAGCGTACGATACTGGGTGAAGACGTCCACCGTGCTTCTGTAGCGGGACAGCTCCTATGCAGGTATCAGAGGTGTCTGTCCGGAGCACGAACTCCCTCTTGACATCCGGCGACTTCAGAACTATTCTAGAAGACAGTGCCGTCTTGAGCTCCTCGAAGGCGGCTTCTCTCTCCGGTGTACAAGTCACCTTGTTTTTCTCGGCTTTCCGAGTCGTCTCCACCAGAGGTTGTGCTTTCTGTGCGTAGTGTGGGAAGAAGTCACGATAATACCCCGCTAGTCCCAAGAAAGACCGGACTTGCTTCTTGGTTTCCGGCTTCGGCGCGTTCACGAGCTTCGTCACTACACTTTTCATCGGTTGGACTTTGCCATCTCTTAAGCGATGCTCCAAGAATGTGATGGAGGTGACCCCAACCTCGCACTTCTGCGGCTTGATTGTTAGACCTGCTTTGCGGATCTTTTCAAACAACTGCCGTAGCGTCTGAACATGCTCCTCTCACGCGGTTGTGGCCACAAGAACATCGTCTAGATAGTGTACCACATTTGCAATCCCTTGGAGAAGAGTCCTCATAAGCCTGGTGAAAATTGCAGAGGCCGTCCTGATGCCGAAGGGCATGAATATGAAGTGGTAGTGTCCAGATTGTGTCGGGAAAGCCGTTTTATGTCTTGACGCTTCCTCCATTGGCAGCTGCCAATATCCTTTGGCGAGGTTAAGCTTTGAGAAGTTTTTGGTTCCAACCTTTGCAAACACCGTGTCGGTCCTCGGTATGGGCTCCGCATCTGAGATCAGAAGGTCACCCAGGTAGCACGCCAGAGGAATGCCCAACTTGGGCAAAGGTCTGGCAAACATAAGGGCCCAACTTTGGCGCAGTTAGGTTTTTGCACCATGGCAATCATCAGTGCCAAAGTACGGTGCCTAACTATAGCCTTAGTTGGGCGATCCTAGGGCATGCCAAAGTTTGGCTCTTCTCTGGTGCGCCAGAGAAGTGCTCTTTCACGCGCCCCAGAAGAGAATTAAATTAAATAAGCGTTGGGAACACGATAGTAAGATGTCATCACCTCCGTTCCCAAGCAGCATGCAATAATTTGCATTATCGTGCCAGTACCGGCCGAAAGTCGGTTCCAATATCGCTCAAATGTCCAGTTTTGCACCACCGTTTGATATCCGGCAGGTATTGCCGTACAGCCGTTTTGTCCCGGTCTAGAGTTCGCGCAATATTGTGCGAATACTCTACGATGCGTCGGCTCCGTATTGGCCGAACGTCATGCAAGTATGTGTACGTTGCATATCATTTGCTGCATATCCAATCACAAATACGGACAAGCAAAATTTTTTCGATCACTCCCAGAAGTTTATTAAACCACTATCATTACACACAGTGTATTCTCGACATATTAACAAAGGTCACACTTATCTGTAAAACGAAAAGCAAATTATAAAATAAAACTTAACACTGTCCTCATGCCAAACAAAACTCATCACACAAAAAACCGCGGAGATTGAGAGGAAAGCAGGACTACTATCAGAAGCATGCTTGCAGTGTACTTACTAATAAAAGAGCGATATCATGTAATCCTTGATAGATGCATAATCCATCTCAGGCACCACACAAACACACTCGAGAAGGAAGGTTGCGCACATTCAACTGACGTCTCGGCGTCGGCGAAGAGCAGTTTTCGTCGAAGCGTATCCAACAAACACATCACAAGACTTCCACGAACTCGGGTGAAGAAAATGGCTATTACCGAAAAATTGGCATGGACGTATTCCGGCCGTTTACGACGAAAACACACCGCCGCGTCTGCGACGCACGAAAGCAACAGAGCACTGAAGAGCGCATTTCAAAAACCGGACCTACGTCGCCCGCCTATTTATAACTATAGTCGGTTACAAGTTAAGAAGGTAGGAGAAGCTCCTCCCACAATCGTGGTGCGCCGGTTGCAAATTCCTCCGCAATCGAAAGAAGAGTTCACTGGAAACGCTCCTTGTTCCGCTTCAATGGATAGATAATGGCCACAGAGTGGTGCCAACTTGTCTCCGACCCCCACTTTTTAAGAAAGCGACCTTTGTATTCATCGGAGAAGGAACCGAGCCCCTGAAAGCAGCCTTTGTATCAATCGGAGAAGGAAGCTAATCCCCGAAAGTCGTCTTTGTCTCCATCGGAAGGGGGAAGACTTAATCTCCCTCTCGTGGCTTCCACAATGCTAAGTCAAAGTCGAGAGATGAAGCAAATATGTACAGAAAGGCACGACCCTCCTCGCGCGTTGGCCGCAACGTCACGGAAACGATGGGACGCTATTGGATGCGGAGGTGGCGGAGGGATATATGATTCCCTTTGAGGGGCATTTGCCGCTACCTTCTTGACTTGTAACCTACTATAGGCAAACGGCGAAAACAACAGCCCCAGAGATCCCATCAGCGTGACAAAGAGAGTCACGCGAAAAACTTTTCGTCCAAACGTTTTTGTCCTACGCGTCCTACGCAGAGAGGTCACGCGTTTCGCTCCACCCTTTTGATTTGTTTAAAGCGGCTGTCGCGCTCGCTGACAGCCACACGAAGACACAAAAGCAGGTAGGGAGGATTTGCAAAAGGCGAGGTCGAAGGGGCACCAACAACGCAGCTAAGCTCCCTCTGCCTTTTCGACGCTTTAGAGTAAAAACAAAAACAAAAAACGAAGACAACTTATAAAAAACAAAAACTGCTGTACAGCCAAAGCTACAGGGGAGAGTGTGTATCCCGACCTGTTCAACAGTAGGGAAATAAGGGACAGGGGAATCCCAGCCCTTCCCTGGAATGAAATTGAATGGAATGAAAGGAAAGGCCGCCTCTGCAGGTGACCTTGTCGCCTTGCCTAGTCTGTCAGCGTTCGGCTTCCATTGTGGGCCTCGGAAAGATCATCTCCTTTCTTGAGAGCGAAATGGAAGGGGTGCTTATGTTTTGCGGGCTTGTCGCCACCCGATAGGCCTCAATTATTTCTCTCCCGACTCGCTCGCAGTGGCCTCCCATGGCTATCGTGCCGGCGAAATTAGGAGCGCAGCCGGGACATTTTCTCCCGTGAATGACGATCGGGTGCTGAGAATCCGAAGCAGCTCTTTCGGCGTCCATTTGATGTTCTCGGAGTCGGTCGTTGAAGCATCTCCCCGTTTGCCCGATGTACCTGGCCCCGCAGGACAGGGAGATCGCGTACACTTCCTCCGCGTCCTCTTCTTCCCCCAAGATTTCCCTTTCCCGTAGTCCCACGGAGCGGGCGGGCTTTGAGCTTGAAGCCGAAAATAAATGTTGAAGTTGAAAGATTCTCCTGTATGTATCGTCCCTTATGTGTCTCCACTTTCTAAATGTTTAAAAAGTACCAACACGCTAAAATAGAACAAGTTCAGGGATTTCATTTTAATTCCCCAAGTGTGATGCGGGAGCGGCGCCACGGAGCCCCGGTCGTGTCCGCTCTTTGTTATCGCTAGGATTTGACAGTGCTCAATCACAATGCAAGACGCGCACAGAGCCACGCTCGCTTTTGCAATGCGTCGCCTAATAATGATATATGTTGAGGAGACGTGCGCACATCCGTCTCGCGCAGCGCTAGCTTGATGGCAGCACTTTCTGTAAAGGCGCATTCACACCGAGGGTGTAAGCAGTCGCGCGATGCGACTAAATCGCATCGCAAAAAAAAATATGTAGATGGTCACTCTGGCGTGCGCGATGAGCGAGTCCAACGCCTTCGTTGGCGAGTCGCTTCTCAAAAACTCTCGCTCCGAACGTCGTTGATTGGCTCAGCCTCTCCGCGACTAGATCGCATCGCAAAACGTCGGGTCAGCAAGCGACTGCTCAAATCGCGTCGCTTTTTGCCCGCGATGGTCGCTTTTGCGATGAAAGTTATCGCGCGACTAGATCGCATCGCCGGTGTGAACGCGCCTTATTGTCAAACCAGTCTCACGGCGCGTCCCGATATTGGCGTTTGTACCTACGCGCGAGTACAACATCCGGCACAATTTGCGTTTGAAAAGCCTGGTTCAGCCGCGTCAAAACGTTCAGCCAACCTTTGGACTGGAGAAATCAAGAGACACTCAAAATAAGATAAAGTGGCCAGCCGAATAAAACTTGATTTCTATTTAATTAAGATGAAGACCACCCGCGTACATCAAACACCTCATCAGTCGAACTCCAAGGCAGTAAGCCTAGTTCTGGTACTTGTTTGGCAATTTTGGCCCGTAGCTGCCAGATGACAGCCGAACTATCGGGAAGCGAAGCCTAACTTTGGCACTTGTTTGGCGACTTTGGCCCGTAGCTGCCAGATGACAGCCGAACTATTGGGAAACGAAGGCTAACTTTGGCACTTGTTTGGCGACTTTGGCCCGTAGCTGCCAGATAACAGCCGAACTATCGGGAAGCGAAGCCTAACTTTGGCACTTGTTTGGCGACTTTGGCCCGTAGTTGCCAGATGACAGCCGAACTATCGGGAAGCGAAGCCTAACTTTGGCTCTTGTTTGGCGACTTGGGCCCAAAGATGCCAGATGTCAACCCAACTACAGGTAGTAAGCCTAACTCTGGCACATCTGTGGCGATTTTGGCCCGAAGGTGCCAGATGACAGCCGAACTATCAAAAAGTGAAGCCTAACTTTGGCATTAGTTTGGCAATTTTGGCCCTGAAATGCCAAATATCTGCCGAACTACCGGGCAGTAAGCCTAACTCTGGCATTTGGTAGGCGATTTAGGCCAGAAGATGCCAGATGATAGCCGAACTACCAGGCAGTGAAGCCTAAGTTTGGCACTTGTTTGGCGAATTAGGGCCAAAATACCCAGACTGTTGCCAAGGGATGTCAGGTTTGGCTCTACTTTGGCTTCTTCGGGCTTTTCAATGCCCTAAACTCCCAGACAAAAGCCAAGTTTCGGCCCAGACCTCAGTGCTACCTGGGCACTGATACGGCGAAAATCAATACACGCTCGATACGTGTAATGAAAAAACGCTTAAGGTACAGGCGAGCTGGTGGATATTTACCATGTTGGAACTTAACCCGAGACTGGGGTAGAAAAAGGAAACTTAAAAGTAGAAGGGACAGAGACAAGTGAAGAAGAGAACGTCTCAAACGCAGCTAAAAGATTTATTTAGTCCCACATCCTTATATACTCACAACCACAAGGTCACCCAAACACTCAACAAGCCCTTTTCAAAAACACAACACACCAAGACAAAAAAAAAAAAGATAACAAGGCAATGGGACGCCCCCTCAAGCACTGCTAAGAACAGAAGTAAACCCTCCACTTCTCCGGAATTTTTTTTTTCCCCTTTCCTTTCTTTTTCTCTTTGTGTGTCACTGACACTACAGCCACGAACCAAAACATGAGTACAAAGACCAACGATCTCCGCGAACACGAAAAGAACTGGGAAGAATATCTCCAACCCGGAACAACCAACACAACAGACAGATACTGATGGACTCACTCTAAAAAGCGCAAAACCACTTCACCCTTAAAAAAAAAAAAAAAAAAACCTGTTTACAGTTTCAAAAATGCTTTAGCATTGTTCCCCAACTGTAACGATGCCTGACTTATACAATTACCGATTGATTTAATCCGAATGGTTTCCCTTACCAGTCTTTTACTGTCATTCACTTCTTTATGTATTATTTCAGTCTCTGACCACAAAGCAGTGCAATTGTTACAATCATTTATGTGCTTAGCTATTTCAGAATTAGTTGCGTTAATCCTTACATTTCTCTTATGTTCTGTTAGTCTGTCATTAACACACCTCGAAGTTTGCCCTACATAAGCAAAGCCACACGCCATCGGAATTTCATACACTACACTGTTTTTGCAAGCGACCGATTTTTCACGGTGACCTTTCCTGCACTCACGCACTTCAGTTTCAAAAGGAGTTAATCTACTTAGCCTGAAATCAGAACTAAAAACTGTTTCTACTCCAAACTGCTTAGCACACGCCTTCAGGTAATGTTAAATTCTGTGAAAATACGGGATCACAGCCATCCGTCTTCTCGACGTGTCTTCTCTTTCCTTTTTTTCCTTAGTGTGTACATCTAAATTCCTTCTGATGAACTCCTCTTCGTACCCTGCCCCTCTTAGTCTCTTCCATTGACCTTCCAACGAATTCGTGATAAAATGTATGCATGATCGGTCTAGAGCATTCCTGATCAGAGATTTTACCACTCCCGCTTTCACCGTTTTCGAATGGCAGCTCCTTTTTGGCAGAACAGGTTTCGGGTTTTCTTTGCCGTACTCCCAGCAGAGACCTTTATCAGTGTGAATCTGTAGATCCAAGAAATGTAATACTCCATTCTCCGGTTTCTCTACGGTAAAGCGTAGTTCAGGGGCTGCTGATCTTATCAAATGCTCGAGACCACTCAACAGGTCATCCCGAAAGGTGCACACAAAAATATCATCCACATAACGCCTCACAAAACACATGTCCTCTCCAAAACCTGGAATTCGATCAAACACAACAGAGTCCAACGAGTTCAGATACACCTCCGATAAAGCCGGTGCAACCGAGGACCCAATGCACACGCCTTCCTTCTGCACAAACTTTTTTCCTTCATACTCCACAACCGTAGACTGAAGATAATAATCCAGAATGACAAGAAAACTGTCTAGCGAAATGCCTGTTTGGGATTGAAACTGAACCAGATTCGATTCTAGCGCATCCTTCACCCTTGTCATCAATCTATTTTTCTCCAGAGAATAATAGAGGTCCTTAATGTCCATCGATAAAACTGAACATTCTCTCCCGTGGTTGACCTCCAATATACTTATTAACTCGTTCGAATTTCTGAGGGACAATGACTTATCTATATGTGTAAACTTTAGACCGTTCTGTAGAAACTTTGAAACTAAATTCTGCCACGTGCCACATTCGTTAATCACCGCCCGAAGAGGCATTTCCGGTTTGTGATCCTTTAAGAAAAATTTTACACTTAGCGTTGACCGCATTGGACCTAACAGACTCTTTGCCACACCTTCCAAATCGTCCTCCTTAAGAACCGAAACGATCTTTGCCCTTAGCTTAGCAAGGTTTCCATTCCATTCATAGAAAAGTGAATTCATCGTTTCGTCCGTTTTCATTCGAAAGACCGACCCGGGAAGGATGGCAAATTTCCCAGATTTGTCCGTTTGTAGTAACTTCACTGACCTCGCTTCTAAGTCTTTTTTGACCCCACTGATTTCACGAAAATTTCTCTTGTCACTTGGATACCCGTTTCCCATTACTTTCTCCATTTTACTAACAGCACCATCTATAAACGCTACTCGCTCATCAGGGTTAACCTTTCTGGCAATAGTCTGCATGCACGAAAAAACATCCAGCTTTGATGGCTTTACGTTTAGACAACATTTCGGTCCTCTCCCCAAATTTTCTTCCGATTTTGACGAAAGAATTTCACTGTACGGGTTAACAAACGACGTCTGATGCATACAACCACCATTATTGTAGACCCAAGAGTTCCCGCTCTCCTCACGCCTAGAACCACACTTGATACTGTCCAAAACAATCCTACGTTTCACATACCATAGACGGTCGAAACGGGCCTTCTTCATTCTGTTCCAGTGATGGTAGTCCGGGTGGCGCTTGAACTCACTTCCAACCAGGAGGGACCACAGTCTTTCACACGCGCTGCGGATATCCTGAATCCTTTGAGATGCACCATCTCTGTAAGCCTTGATTATCTTCTTGAACCTCCACGGTATCCCTGATGTCGATAGATGCTTGAAGAGTTTTGGATCAATGTAGTTCTTCCGCAAGGAGATGCCAAAAAATGCAACGTCAGCTTCCAATTCCGCAAGACGGCGACCCAATTTGTCCAGCACGTTGAAAGCTTCATGAATAACGGCCATCGGCGTCGGAGTGAACGTTTGAGTATTCGAAAAGGGGGGGACTAAGCCTGCTTCTGGTACAATTAATGAAAAAACGCTTAAGGTACAGGCGAGCTGGTGGATATTTACCATGTTGGAACTTAACCCGAGACTGGGGTAGAAAAAATAATATAAAAAAAAATTGCGTTCAGACTTTTTTTTTTTGTGGGGGGGGGGGGGGGGGAGGAGTATTTCTCAAGAAATGTAACGAAATACATTTCATCCTGATTGTATCGCGATACAAAGAAATATTCCAAAATGCATTTCGATACAGGAATACAGATACTGGCGAAACAAATGTATCGCGATACAGAAATACAGATACGAAATGTATTTCTGAAATACTATCGCGATACATTTGTATCGCGATACTGCCCAACCCTGCTAGAAACCCACACGAGACAACAAGCCGCGGAACCAACTCAACACACACAACGAGGCAAGAGACACAGACCAAGCAGCCGAAGTATCCGCCCTCCGTTGAGTCCACGACTCCGAAGCCAACCGTCGCGCCGCAGCCGTAGCCACAGCCGTTGAAGTCGTTTTTGAAAGTTTTCGAAGTTCGTAATAATTTTAAAAGTTTACTGTATACAACAAAGTTATTTATTAATATTATGTGTTTGACAAATGTTCAGTATAAGTGGCACTGTTGCGCCTACTAACGGCCAGTAGAGTCCCTAACTCCTGGGCCGCGAAACGGCTTGAGTGGCCACTCTTTACGTAGTACTATATTTCTCTATGGCGCTTCCGGCCGGCGCACAGTACTACCTGCGCCGCCTGTCGCCTTGCTCCGCACAAATGACGCACCCTGAGTCCAAGATAAATTCTCACTTGCGCTCGCTGCGCCACTGCGCTTTTCCGGCTGTCTGCAAGCGAGACGGCGGGTGCGACAGCGGGCATGTGTGGTAGGGCGGCGGGGAAACAAAAGATTACACTTGTCGTCCCTCTTTTGGAATTGATTTTCTTTACTCTATCGCGCAGAATCCCGTAGAAAGAACGCTGACTGGTGAAGAAAAAATATTGAAGTGTCGTTTCAGCTGCCATTATCATTTTTGAAAGTCACAACAAAAGACGTTGCAAGTTTTTTTTTTATTATAGGTGCATGCACGAAATAGGACATCGTAAAATATAGGCCAAAATCTGTATGCCGGATTGATTATTCCGGCTCCAAGGTATTTTTTTTTCTTTTTCATTGATCCCATATTGTCAAAAAATGGTAAGCATACATGTTACTGAGAAGGTTTTGTAACCTTGATTGGTATGAAAAGGTTCAAAAATATTATTTCTTTATTGCTAGGCCCACGTGTTCTTTTCATACAAACAAGACACCAGTTTTTTGTTAACAAATTTCTAGTCTTAATAAGGTGGGACAAACGGTCCTATAATTGTCAGGAGAAGGAGATTGGAACTTAATCGAAAAAATATTTGTAGAGGACAATGTCAGACAGAAAAGATTAATAGTCGGCGTGCAAGTTCAACTGCACAATACAAGAAGATCGGGATAAAGGAGGCACCCCACAAAAGTATGCGTGGTTAACGGCGTCAAACAGTGTGTTACCACCGTAGCATCAAGCTTTGTTCTAATCGGCAGAAGTCCGGTTCAGGGCGTCCTGAGGCGCAGTAAAACTTGCAAAATAATTTAATTCCGCGTCACTCTCCCCTGACCCGCGCCCACGGCTCTCATCCTGTCTGGTAAGAAATCATAAAGCGCGGCCACGAAGTCTGGCTCAGCCCGAAGCCACTCTCATTCACCTCCGATTGCTTTCCACGATTTGTGGGCAGTGGCGCGGTGGAGAGACGCCGTGCCATGGCTACCTTGATGCGCCTCCAAATGTTTTCGATTATATTTAGATCGGCTCCTTTTGGAGGCCAAGGCAGCTTCGTCAGGCAGCGCTCCTCGAGGAGATACGAGCGTGACAACGCATTTTTCACTTCGGCGCTTTCTTGAGATGCGCTGAAAGGCATGCTAGCTTAAAACGTGACCATTGTGCTGCACGGCACATGCATCGTGATGGTGGTTCCGTCGTCCAATATTTTCGCTAGCAGACGGCCGGAAGAGCACAGCGGCGCAGTGAACGCAAGTGAGAATTTATCTCGGCCTCAGGGTGCGCCGTGTTTAGGGAGCGATGCGACAGGCGGCGCAGGTAGTACCGTGCACAGGCCGGAGCGCCGTTTCAGCTCATATTGTCCGCGATAGTACATCCCTGGGGCAGACAAACTGTAAATGTAATATTGGAATCCATGATGAAGTCATCGAAACAATTGTGAGAGACGTAGATGGCGACGTTCAGTCGGCCTCGTCTTTCCATGGCGAACGTCAAAATCTTGATAGCGTTTGTTATACGTCACGCGCGGCACTTGACCAATCGCCACAGGCGACAAACCCGCTCATCAGCTAGCCGATGGAGGTGTTAGCCCCAGATGTACGAACCGTGGCAACTAACGTAAAACGCTGAGAGCTATATCTTCCCATCAACAGCTAAAAAGACACTCCCACAAGCTTGCCGCTTCAGCAACAAAAGCAATCTCTACAGATCTCGGGAGGTAAGATGTGCTGCAATGTTGTAAAGTATGTGCGCATTCCTCGCACGAAGGCAACATAATAATTTGAGAGAACATATGGTGGGAGAATGAAAAGTAGAGCACTGCACGGGCCCGGGCCCGCCCGAAAGCCCGAGCCCTGACCGGCCCGCGGGCCGGGCCCGGGTCGCGAAGCACATGTATCTCTCAATCCCGGGCCGGGCTCTGAATTGCTACAAAATTATTTCGGGCCAAGCCGACCCGCAAAGCCGGGGCCAGCCAAGCCAACCAATTCGAGTCGGGCATGGAAACGTTTTAAAATATTCAAAACACGACTCGGCCCTCTTTTATATCGCCCCTGTGAGGTTGGGGAGGAGAACTTAATCGAGATCACGTCTGCAAAACTGGCGGAATGGGCCGGGCTCGTACTCAGATTTTAGAAACCTTTCGGGCTCGAGCTGGGCTCGGGCTCACATTTTAAAGGGTAACTGCAAAGAAAAAAAAGTTTTTTTTTAAACAGCCTAATTGGAACAAGCATGTCAAAAAACAATTTTTCCACGAGAAAGAACTTTTTTTACATCAATATTTATTGCGTGAGACTAATTTTAGTTTGCGGCTATTTCGTCCATTTTAAATCGCGCGCCATGAAGTTGGGGTTCCGTGACGTCAATCTCAATCGGCTGCTATACTTCTCATTGGCTAAGAGTTTGATTGACAGCTTAGATCTTGGTTGTTAAACCTTTGTTTTATGTTGCAATTTCCTTTTGAACGCCATATATTTACGTTTAAAGAATAACCCATGTGATGAAAGTTACTATTCTTTACAAAAGGTTTACAAGACGGGCACTTCCGTTTGGATTCATACCATAACAAACAAAAGCTTCGCCATTCTTTCATAGCCGCCGAAGTCTCTGCTCCCGCCTGTCTCGCCTACCTCGACTATAGTCGTTTCGCCGAAGTGATCAGTGTTTCGTGCTGACCCAGGTGCTTGAGTGAGACTTCTTGAAGTGAAGTAGTGTATGTTTAGCAGCTGTCGCAGGTGTTAGTGATAGGAAGCGACGCGGGGTTTTGGCTTTCATAGCGCGGTTCTTTCGTTTTCCTCTTTGCTTGCTTAGTGTGCTTTTCTTTCTTTTTTTTTTTTTGCTTGCTTGCTTGCGCGTGCAAATGCCGACTTTTCGGAGATGTCAGATGAGCGATCCCGACAGTGAGCCTTCCAGCAGCCATGTCGCCCCGAAAGGAATGCTATTTGGCTGGAGGCAATCGGCTCTTCGCGTAGCGACAAACGTGTCCAGTTACGTTCTCGTCACATCGCTCCGGAGGCCGTCGAGATTCGCACTGGGTGCATCGAACGTCCGCAACTAGACACACAAAATAAAAAAAAAAAACACTGTGTTCACTACGTAAAAAATGGTCTCAGTTGATGCATCTGTGGGCAGGTAAAACATCTTGCCCAAATTTATTCACACCGCACGATGAGCGCAACACGTCGCTGTGCAAATGCAGTCCAACAACACGAAGCATAAAAACGGCAGATTTAGGACAATTCGAAGTTCATTGTTCAATTAAAACGGCGTAATTTTGTTGAAAACGCCCGCAGCTTTTTACTCACGGTATGCGTCGCGAATCTTCCACATTTTGAAACGGAACGAAGGAAGATTTACTTCTAAAAACGCTCGCTGTGTTCTCCCGGACCAGTTTGACTGGATCAGCTGACGACGACGGGACTGAACCCGTTAGGCCCGCTTCAGACGGGGCAACTTTTCCAGCAATTTTGAGGTTGCTGGCGGGTTGTTCCCTAGCTTTCCCTAGATCGACACGAATTGCTGAGATCGGGTCCGGCTCGAAACGGACGAGCAACTCGAACAACTCGGAGCCGTTTGAAGTGGCAGCAGCCAATCAGGGACGCGACATTTTCACGTGACACCCCCGGGGTGGTGATGATGACAGCTAAAGTCTTGGTTTTGGTTTGAAATCGATCGTCTTTGAAAATAAACCTTTTCAGAAAGATGAGTTAGTATTTTCAACGCCATTCAAAGATATAAAAACACGTTTTTAGCACGTAGCTGGGTGTCTAAATATTGCAAGAAAATTCAAAGCGAATGATGATGATAGCAAGTCGTAGCAATTCGGTTGCTGCGTGTGAACGCGGACGACCAGTGTTGCTGGTTTTGCGACGTCAAGTTGCTGGGTGAAATTGCTCCGTCTGAAGCGGGCCTTAAACATCAACCCCACAAAACCAATTTGCGCTCCGTGTTAGTGTGGGTGTCTACTTCCAAGCACCGCACCACACACACCACGAACATTTCAGCTCTTTGTCGCATCGCCGTGTTGCACCAAACAGAACGAGATCGCCGAAGTCAACGCAGCGCTGTCGTGAACCTTGGCTTGTGGTTGCGCACTCGTGGACCCTGTGACTCCCTTCGCTTTCAAAGCACACACGACGATTACGAATGATACTTTTCGTCTTCCGCGAACATCACAGGGGCACTTCTCCGGTCACGTCTTCGCTATGAGCTCGCAAACCGCGCAGATACCTGCGCCATGTTTAACGTGCGTTGTTGCCAGATCTTACCGGAAGTCGAGACGCTGCGTCGTTCAACTCCGCAACGCAAGGAGGGTGAGGGGCGGGGCGTACTTCTCCTCCGCGGGGGTCGAAAGAGCGGGAGGTTCAAGTGTGGAGAGGTCCTGACTCCGACTAAATTACGTCCTGTGGCGTAAATATTGCTAAAAAAATTATTTTTTTCGCGGAACATTTGTTTTGTGACATGCATGTCCCAATTAGGCTGTTTAAAAAAAAAACACTTTTTTTTCTTGCAGTTACCTTTAAGAACCTTGGAAGCCCGAGGCGGGCACGGGCCGTGTACCCACCTGGCCGGGTCTACCGGGCCTGTGAATTCCGGCCCGTGCAGTGCTCTAGTGTAAAGTGTGTTGCAAGCTGCTCATTCCAGCAGTTATTTACCAGAGCGGCCACCCGGGAATGCAATGATTTCCGGCCATTGAGAGGTTTTCAACTCTTAGACAAACGTATTCTTATTCACTGACAACCAAACGAAGATCGAAATGCCTTTCAATTCCCATAATCGTCACTATATTTTGAATTGTTATAATTTTAGAATATTGAAATTATGCGTGTTCAGAGTTTTCGATAATATATTGGCAAATAATGCAGCTGTCCATGTATTTTGGGGCGCACCATACTTCAAAGACGGTAAGGAGAATATTCGCACTGCGGAACCCAGGGATCTCCGGCTCGACCTCTGCACGTGCCTCTTTCAATCTCGATGAGCATCGGACCGACCTATGGTCTTGTAACACTACTGTGTGATGCTTGTAAAATACCACATGCTAGGTTTCCTAGCCTAGCGGCTAAATGTTTCACCTACAGCGCTACCCATGCCACCATAAATGGGCAGCCCGACGTCACGTCTATAGTGTAGTGCCTAATTTTCTTTTGGTTTGTTTTCTAAGGTTGTCTATCTAAAAAAGGAAAAACGATGTAGCTTTCGATGAGACAAAAAACTTTATCCGTAGTTTTTATTTATTCAATGTAGCATGATGTTTTGTTTTGTTTGTTTTTTTCATTTCACAGATAAACACATCATGAGATAGCAAGAGATAGTTTTTCTTTGTTTGCTCGATATGACGATGCTAAAATATATATTAACTTATTTTGCTAATGTTTCGTTTCCATTTCACAGCTTCGTGTCAAATCGAACAATCTGTTATGAACCAGGACCAACGCCATCATCAAGCCCATCAATCTCGAGTCTACTCGACCTGCCCAGCATCATCACCAAAAATCCAAGCGATGGAAACTTGAACTGTATTTCAAATAATAAGCTACCATACACAGTTCAGGTTCGCACTCCTCAACTGTACGAACTTATAGCCGAATGTAGAAGAATTGTTTCGGTTGGGCATTTGATTTTCGAAATCCGTAAACCCATGATTGCCCGAAGGATACGCGTGGCACATTTCGGTTTGTACATGAGCGAAGGCAGGCCTTATGCTCTTAGTTTACGTTTGTGTTCACGCACTGCAATGCAGAACGGGTCATCTCAAGTAAGCACTTGAAGTAAACCAACATCAACGAGGCAGCTGCAATGGGCACGTTATGCACCGGAAATGGGTTCAGCTCAATACAAGAAATATTCTTTCTCCTCAATATTCCTTGCATGTCGCCGACAACATTCAGTAAATATGAAGAGAACGTAAGGCTGAAGTGAGAAGACATTTTGCTTCCTGAAATGGTCACGGCTGGAAAAGAAGAGCACAGAATGGCGTGTGGATCCGACGACTACACTGAGGATGGATTGCCGATCATAACTGTCGTCGTCGATGCTAGATGGGCTCACCGCAGTTGCGGCCACCGATACTCGTCAAGCTCAGGTATTGCTGTCATCAGTGGCTCACGAACGAATAAAACCCTATACCTCTTTGTTTGCAACAAGTATTGCAGTACTTGAAATTTCTACATGAGCAAGAACGAGAGTCCACGCCGTCACGCCTGCTTCAAAATATGGGACGGGCTTTCAACTGCAATGGAATCTGATATCATCGCCGAAGGATTCCGGAAAAGCCGCGAGATGAATGGCCTAGAGTACAGAAGAGTTGTGGGGATGAAGATTGTAATGTCGAAAATGCCCTCAAAATCCGTGCTGACTATGGAAGGATGATAACAAAGGTGGCTTGCATTGACCATGTAATTAAGAACTGCACCAAGTCACACTACGGCATTAGGAGCTTAGGAGGAAGTCGCGCAAAGTATTTGGCAAATGTTAAAATTGAAAGATTAATAGCCGCGGCAAAGAGAGCTAGCTATCTTTGCAACCCATACGCTCAAGCAGTCAACTCAAGAGCTCGCGAGCAATCTGGGAAATGAACCAAGACATGTATTTGGAACGCATCACAACTGCTCCCCCCACTACCGCAAAAGCTTAAGCACCAAGCATCAATCACATTTAAGGATCTACCGTACACGCTACAAAGAGACCTGATGAGGACTGCGAATAATCTCGCCGACAAAGCTTCTTCACTTACTGAGAACTCTACCAGTAATTTGGCTGTAAACTATACACGCTAAACATTTTCACACCCTTATTGGTGTAAATGGCATGGGTCACGACTCACCCCTTTATTGGTGTACAAAAACGCCCTAGAAAAAAGGTGTTATTCCTCACACCCCCGAAAACCGGTGTAATTCCTTACACCTGTCACTGAAAGATGTGATTCTGCTCTACACCGTTTTATTAGGTTGTTATGGAAGCAGTACACCATTCCAAAAGGGTGTGCTGCAGCTAGAAGAGCATGGTGAAAAAAAACCGAGACTAGTGGCAAAGAAATTGGGAAACACAACACTGTCTCTAAATGTTTTCAGACGTGTTGTGTTGTCCCGATTTTTTGTCCCTAGTCTCGGGGTTTTTTCACCATAATCCTTCACCAGCTCGCCTGCGCAGTAACTTTCACTTCATTCAGCTAGAAGAAGTAATCAAAAATGTGTAACTCAGCACTTCATCAAAAAGTATTTACAGAGAAATAATTGCTAACAAGTTGAAACATGTGGAACAATTTATTTTTTCAATCCAGAAAACCGTGCGTGAATCTTATCCTCCTCGGTCGCGAATTCGCGACAAACCAATGTCAAACCTCAAACGCGATCATTTGTGACCTATGATAAGTTTTCGTGACAAAGCTACACAACTCTTAGAGGCTTAAAATAAATGCACTCAAACTTTTAGTAAGGCTTTTCTTCGCCTAATCCTACTTTAATGCTTTCTAGCTCTGCTGACATAAGCAAAACTCGACAGGCTGGCAAAGACGGAACGACCGGGAGTTGCTTGGGGTGTAAGCGGCAGTTCATGTTTGTAAACAGTCAAATGGTTTATTGAGACGAAAGCAGGACTACTATACCAGAAGCATGCTTGTAGAATACTTACAAATAAAACACCGATCTCATGTAATCTGTGATAGATGCATAATCCGATTCGGGCACTACAGAACAATTCACAATCACAACGTCGAGGATGGAGGCGGTCGCTCATATTCAACGGAACTCTCGCGGTCGCCGATGAGCAGCTCTCTGTCGTGATAGATGCACAATCCGATTCGGGCAGCACAAAACAACGCAAACACAATGTCGAGGTTGAAGGGGATCGATCACATTTAGCGGAAGTCTCGCGACCGCCGACGAGCAGCTCTTTGTCGAAACGCCTCCAACAAACACAGCGCAATAATTCCATGAACTCCGACGAAATAAGCGACCATTACCAAAAAGTTAGTATGAACGTATTCCGGCCGTTCAAGACGAAAAATCACGGCTGTGACTGCAACGCACGGAAAACAGGAGAACACTGACGCCTCACGGGCGCTTTTTCGAAACCGGACCTAAGTGACCCCAACAACTCACCATAACTTGGAATACAACTAAGACTACGGCCCCAGTGAGTCTATCAGCACCCAGTCACTGATTAACTGTTCGTTGATTCCTAAATTCGAAAACAACCTGCGTCCCCGTGACCGTGCAGCGTGCACAACTCTTGGGAAATTCTTGCGCTAGTTAAGCATACCGCACGAAGAGATGGCGTTGGTCACCAGCCGATTGAAACGGAAAACGCACAACGCCGTGGCACAGCCAGCCATTCAAGATCCCAAAACCTCTCGTCCCCAAGGCCACTGTATCCCCTTCTCTCATCTCCCTCTTTTTTGTTGCTTCGTTATTAGTCGCGGGATCCCACCCCGCTGCAGTGGAGTGACCGTCACACCCCTCCTTGTTACCCGTTCATCGTAGTATTCATCGTAGTTTTGCTTTTCTTTCCTTTCCTGCACCTCTTCTAAGCCCTTCCCACCCTTTCCCGGTGATCGGGCATGGAGTCAAGAGGTCCATCCAGTCAAAAGCAGCAATAATGGATCTTTCGACTCGTTGGATCTTTTGACTCACTAAACACGAATCAAGAGATCCAATGTGGGTCAAAAGGTCCAACGAGTCAAGAGATCCAAAGAGTCAAAAGATCCACGACGACTCAAGAGGTCCAACGATTCAAAAGGTCCAACGAGTCAGAAGGTCCAATAATGGATCTTTTGACGCGTTGGATCTTTTGACTCGTTGGACCTCTTGACTCAGAATCCCTAGCGGGGGTGTCATGAATTCGGCACTTTCGATTGTCTTGCGGCATTGTTTCTTCAGAACTACACACAAACATAAAATCTCAGTGAAGGTGCTATAAGTAGTGCGAGGCCCATTCAGGTGAGTTTGAAAAACCTTCCCCAAATCAGGGCGCCACAGATTGTTCAATGCTTCAGCGCAGGAGGTGTTCTCGGGTTAAAAGCAAGCAGATTCCGTTTTTCTTAATCTTGTTTTTCTTTTCTTTTTTAACGTCGGATTTTAGGCGGTTAAGAAATAGAAATACCTCGCCGGCATAGGCCATTTACGCAGGACTCTTGACACTCATCCAAAAACGGCGTCGCGTACGGTGTGTCTGGATAGCGTCGGCGCGACCCATCCCTTTTTTCACAGATATTGGCTGGGCCAAAATGATAACGGCACAATCTTTCAGATTTGATCCTATATTGGCGCAATACTGTGCTGCCTGAGCGGTATATATACACGTCTTCGTTCATCTTTTGCGTGTGGAGATGCTTTTTTTTTTTTAATCGAAGTTGAACTTATTAAACTGACGCACGATGGACACGCAATTTTCGGCTCGTGTCGGACGGTGAGTTCGATCGGGTTACGAAAACTATTCTGTATCACTTCGTTATCATACGCGACTTCGTTGGGCGATTAATTATACTGGATGTTCGTACCGCCGTGCATCAGCGACAGTTTAAGCAAAGCAATAAACATAAACGGATATGAAATCATGGGTGTTTTCGACTGCATCACCATAATGCCCTTTCACACCGTGTGAATAAAGGGCGCAATATTCGCCCATACACCCTTTTTACACAATTTCAGACACCATCGCTACAAGCGGGGCGTTAAAAGGGCGTGGAAGGGATGATAAACGTCAGCACACCCTTTTAGAGCGCAGCTCTTAGGGGCCCGTTTCCGGCTTGAGCGGTGCATGTTGGGACATGCACCGCGCGAGCCCCCCTCCCCCCCCCCCCCCCGAGGTCACGTGACCTCCCCCTTCGAGGTCACGTGACCCCCCCCCAGGTCACGTGACACCCCCCCCCCCCCCCGAGGTCACGTGACCCCCCCCCCGGTGGAGATTGAAGCATGAGGGGAGGAGGAGAAGGAGGGGTATACCCTCCCCTGAGTACCCTTCCCTCCTCCTCCTCCTCAAGAGCTGCGCTCCAATTCGGCGTTACAGGGAGTTGTAAACGGCTTTATTTTTTTTACACCCACCGATATTCAGAAATCGTGTAAAAAAACTGTACAAAGGGTATTTTTCCTAACTTACACCCTTCTTACACCCCTTTTACACGATTATGGGGTGTAATACTGTTTAGTGTGAACATGTTTGTAGTCTCCAAATTTCTGGCGGAAAGCGCGTAAACAGCGAGCGAAGAGGGCCGTACAAAAGGCGGCTGTACAACACTAGAGCGCACGACACTAGAGCGCACGACACAAGAGCGCCGACAGTAGAGCGCCGCGACGTTAGAGCGCGCGCCACTCGAGCGCCGCGACGTTAGAGCGCACGACACTAGAGCGCCGCGACGTTAGAGCGCGCGACTCGAGAGCGCGGCGACGTTAGCGCGCGCGACTCAAGAGCGCTGCGACGTTAGCGCGAGCGACTCTAGTGCGCAGCGACATTAGGGAGTTTTAGTAGACCGTGTTTCCACCTCCGCTATGAAGAAACCGCCACTGCGCCTGCATGCCGATGGCTTTCACTGTAGAGTTCCGAATAGCGGAGGGGCTTAGCGGAGGGGAGCGCCCGTCACGAGAGCGCACAGCCAGTCCAGCGCGAGTGGCCCGACCGGACCGACCACTTGTTCGGGCATCGCGTGTTTTATGTAAAATTGGCAGGGATTTATGCCGCGGAATTCAGCAATGACACTGCAAAATGAGTCGACGAAATTTTTGCATGTGAGAAACCAAGAAGTGTTACAAAAAGCTGTGAGCAGAAAAAAAAAGCATATCTGTAGCGTGCATTTTCGCAGTAAAACACAATGCAGCTGACCTAGCTTCATTAGTTCTTTGAGTTTGTATATCACAGATTTGCAGGGGAGGTTTTCCTGTATCCGTCAAAAGGCTGGAAAGATCTGCATCCGATGAAATTGCGCTGAGCTTTCCTTCGACGAGTGTTTTACTGATACATTTTTAGCGGTGAGCTTTCTTCTTTACGGACATGGACGTCAGGATACCATTTATACTTATGCAAGGGACGTCTAAATAGCCACCAAATAGATCGGAGCCCAACTGTCTGTCAAGAATAGACCAAATATAGCAAAAAGTAAACTATTTATAGGATATCCGAGAGGCGCACAGCAGCACTGTGAAGAAATCTTAGACTCGCTGCTCCCCTCAACTGCAAACTTTGCCGGTACCTATATGCCCCAGCCCACTCCTCTGCCCCCTTTTCTCTCCGATCTCAGTAAACAATTGGTTAGAAATTTCTGAGTCGTACCCGTTTTATTTTTATTTTTTTATTAAAGGCATATTCAATCAATCAAAAATCACCAATGTTTCAACTAAACATTTAGAAGAGTAGGTGCTGCATTCTCGCAGTATGGACGTCAGGCGACACCCATATAGAAGTTGTCCAGCGTGATGAGAAATTCTAGAATTAACACATGCTTCCACGCCCGTTGCGGCGTCCCTTTTTAATTGAAAAGCTATCAATGCACTGCGGAACGTACGGGCGTATGTGCCTGCCTCCACATGACACATAGAATACCTTTGCTGAGGAAAAATTACGATACAGAACAATTGGCATATTTAATACCTGATATACTAATCAAACATCAACATGCAAGAAATTATTTCAAACTCTGTGTCTAATCACAGGTATAACTATTTATTCAAAACGTACCTTCTATTATGTGCAAAAATACATATTTAAACATATAGGTGCAATAAATTAAACCACTTATTTCTGTACCTGTTATAGTTCTATTGTTTATAATTGCCCTCCCCCTTCTCTGTGACATATATTCAACTACCTCAACGATGCTGTAACTACTGTATAAAAATGCTGTACTTTGTTCGTTCCAATGCACTGTTTATTTTTTGTGATTAGTGTTTTTTTTTTTGTGATGTGCTGAACATTGTCAACCGGTAACGAGGCCACGTTGGGCAGGGCATATCTGACTTTTGCCCTGTTATCAGAAACTCTAAAGTTTGAATAAACAAATTAAAAAAAACATGCAGCGTCACGCTCGTTGTTCTGATATCGGTAGCTCGCGCTGCGCTCAAGCCTTCAGGCATCTGACACCCAGACCTTTGGGGTTATTTTGGTGTTTCATGTAGCGCTCCAAACGGTGCTCGTCGACGAGCACGATTAAAAACCATTCTTGATCAGCTGGCGCCATCTGTGTTTGTTATCACGAAACTGTAGCTTGTCATAACTCAATGGGAAAAGAATGATGGGCTATAATGAAGTAAGCGTGCAACCTATCGATATGTAATTTTCATCAAATGCAATATCAGAAAATGCTTCGCACTTTAATGTCTCAAAATTTGCTCTCGCTCACACACATACGTTTCTATAACGGAAAAAAGCAATGCAATTTTTAACTTAATTTTTTTATATTGAAACTTGAAGTGTTTATTTATTTGAAAATAGAATTTTTGTGATTGTAATGTTTCATAGGCAAAGCGTATAACGTTTCATATGAATTAAAAAGCTGTAACTCGAGAAAATAAATGTTACATTTTGAAAGTGAGGTCCACTAAAATACAAATGGAAAAAAAGGCTGCCAAGGATAATCCTACTTTCTAGACATTGAGTTGTTAATGGATGGTAGCTCTTTAATTTGGTATAAGGAATATAATTCTACATAGCATACATAGAAAGTTCAAGGATCTTAAAAATAAGCGTATTGACATGATCGGTGGGGTTGCACCTTAAGTGTCCTCATGTAATTTTTAGGAAGTACTTTACAATTACATTTATTGGGAAGTAATCCATAAAGTGATATGATCACATTTTTTGTGCATGTGTCTCTCTATTAGCTTAAAATG
Source organism: Ixodes persulcatus (assembly GCA_013358835.2). Lineage (NCBI taxonomy): Eukaryota > Metazoa > Arthropoda > Arachnida > Ixodida > Ixodidae > Ixodes > Ixodes persulcatus. The sequence goes on along the minus strand of JABSTQ010006561.1, from coordinate 9,483 downwards.
ATTTGGACATTTTGTTTTGAACATATTTGCTGGAGACATAAGCTCATAGTTTAAGCATCTGCCTCCTTTGCAAAGAACTGTTGCAGCCGTACGCATTCCGCAGAAAGCGCGCGCAGAGAAAAACAAGCGAAGGACCAAGGATGTCAATTTCAGGATACAGAAAAATACCACACTGTGCCAAAGCGGCACCACACACTATTTTTTTAATTGATGTATATGTGTGTAAGGTTATACCATCGCCATCTGTTGGTTCAGAATCACACTAACCAAAGTTGCGGCTGCAACTCAAGTGGGTTAGTCGTTGCTTCAATCTCCTGCCAGATGCGAGTTTTCTCACAAGCAATGTAAAGCATCTTGCAAAAAGTATGGTCCGTGTCATTGTGTGGACACGATTCCTACCTCATATAAAAAATTATTTCCCCCAAAAAATATTTAATGACACCCGTACGGCTCTCCTGATATGTAATCACCCCAAACAAAAAGAGTATGAAATATGGGAGACAGGCAGCTGCAATTGCCATTTCGAAAATAATAAATGTAGAGAGTGCTTATTGTTCCAGCGTTTGAAATTGAAAAAATACTACACATGGCGCTGCGACATCTGGTTTACCTTATTTGTCGCAGGATGTTTTTGAAGCTTTTGACTCCGCTATTTCAACCTACGTCCTCCCAGGAGTACATAAATATGTCGTGTTTTAGATATTAAACTATATTTATGAGCCCAAAAGAGGTCATTGTCGTTCGGTGAACTCCAGCGTACAAAAAATATCGGGCCGAACTACTCCCGTTTCCGGTCCTCTGACCCTACGATGAAGCGACGAGTAATAAAACTCGACCTGGAGTTTGTTTATAATGGTGTTTTCTACCACGTGCAGCGCTCATAGGACAAGGAACTTCTGTCAAAAGCGTACATAATGGCAGCCATGCTTATATGCTTGCTCGCCATCACAGCTTTCCTAACTCCACGATGCTGGAGCAACAGCCCGTCTTATCCCGAGTTGAATCCAGCACTTGGGACGTACCAGGACGTTTCTACGGTACGTGCATTTAAAAGCATGCAGCTGGTGAATTTGTACGCAGTATTGGAAGTTACGGAGCGTGTAGTGTTCTTGTACCTGAAGTCACTTCCGGACAGCCTACCACGCAGCGTGGTTGAAAAATAATGAACCGCAACGTCAATAAGCCATACCGGTGACACGTTCCGCATTTTTTTTTCTATTCGAATGCACGTAAGCGATTCCCCGGTCTCGTCCTTAGCGTCGTTTTTAGTGTTAGCAAAACGCAGAAGAAAGGCGACGGCTTTGACGCTGAGTGGACTGAGGGTGCACAATTGGGAATGTACTTTTCACGCTTCAACAAAAGATTAATCTGTTTTTACTCTGTTCGGGCTGCTTCGGTGCCGTCTCCCGGAGCCATTTTGCCCGCCGAAGAGCCTACACCTCTCACGCACCGACTAGTCTAAACATTATAAAAAAAAAAACATCTGTATAAAAATTGAGTATCAGTCGATGCTGCCTTGGGGTTCCCGACCTTTTGAGTTGCCGCAGTCGATCTCCACACAACAGAACTCGAGCAGTCAGGAAAACACTGCATCCGAGCATGGAAACAGATAGAGGACAACAGGACGAAAGCCGACGACTGTCGGCGACCTGAATTCTGGCGAACATTACCAGCCAGATGCTGCGTGGAATAATGGTCCCCTGCTTACACCCTACTATTCCTCGTGATTCTCTCGGAAGAAGCAATCACCGCTTTTCTTTTTATCAGCCTAGCTAATGAGCAGGGCGAGATACATCGCTCCCTCACTGAACACATGATCTCTGTGTCAATAGGATTGGACATGTTTTGGTCAGTCATACTTCTTGACTACGGCAGGATCAGAGCCGTATATAGGGAGTTTGGCCATTTATTGGGAAGTATAGGAGGCAAATCAGGAGGCGCCATTGGCCGAAATAGTGGTGTTCCAGGCCGTCTTCACAGATTCGAATGTAACTAGCCAGAAGCATTAAATAATACCCTGGCAGTGGTCGCAAGAAACAAAATAATTCCGTCGGAGTGCTCTCGGTGACTCAAATTATGATGCATGTAATTTTTTGATCATGACCACGACAAATCAAAATCTTAGAGAACAATCGACGTGATCCGTGCGCCAGGCGCCGAGGGCCGGGAATATACCGTCCGAGCGGTCAGACGTCGCCCGAGCAAAAGAGAGTTCGAGTGGCAGATTTGATTCTTGCATCTTTTATGCAGGATCGTAATCGAAACATCTCGTGCACTATATTTTCAGCCATAAAGTGTAATTCTATAACTCTTACGCACTTATTAAAAGTGTTTCTCTCTACCACCGCTAGGGGATTGTTTTCGGCTTCTGGTTGGCCAAGAGAGCCTGTCAAGCCTTCTATCTGCGTCTCGTGCACGCCCAGACTCTGCACCCTCCTCCCATCGACCAAACGTTCTCTATATACCGCTCTAGACAGAATGATAGCGGCCTCCCTTTTCAATTTTTAAGCCTTAGTTGAACCAACCAAACGACGCCAATGATTGCTCTTTCGTGTGCAATGCGGTGCACTTACACTCGGGGGAGCACCTGGGATTCTAGGTGCTCCTACCAGCCGAATACAGCCGGAGCGACCGCGTTATCCTGCGCCGAATCCGCACCAAGAAGGCAGTAACGCCTGCTCTGCAGGCTAAACTGGACAGAGCCAGGCGAGTCCGACACCCCCATGACCCCGGGCCGGTTATCGCAGGTGACAGCACTCGATGCGGGAGCAAGAGTCCTGAAACTACAATACATCTTCTCTTGGAGTACAGAGCCACTGCACGCTCAAGGCGGGACACCATTCACGACCTCCCCGCTTGCCATGGGTCCACAACTTTCGTAGAGTGGACATGATCAGGGAGCAATATACCGCACATGAATATCGTGCTGACCATCTGCGTAAGTTCATTTGAGAAGCCGGCACCTTGGACTATTTTTAAAGATTTAATCCTCATCTCTCAACCCTCACCTTCCCCACAAATGACCTAAGGTCAAGGTGGTGGAAAATAATAAAATACGTCTGAAATGAACAAGAATATCCTAACAATAAAAAATTCAATATCTTTACGATTACATTAATTTCTTGGATACCAATTTAGCTGTAAGGTAAACATCTACGACAGATATCCGTCTGGGTGGGTGAAATGAATTAAATTACAAGATAATTCTCCGACCACAAAACAGTAAAAAGAAGTCCCAACATTTCGACGCCTACTTGGCGACTTTTTCAGGGCCCGTTCACTCGAAGCCGGTTAACTTTAATCGCGGTAAAAGTTAACCGCCTTTTCCTACTAGGTACGTACAAGGACCTAGCCAAGTTTGACGATGGCTGGATGTTTTATTATGGTGTAGTGGTTCGTGTCTCCTAGTGGTTGTAGCGGATATTATACCCAATTCACACGGCAGCGTAAAGGTACCTTTGACACAGGTACCTGCAGTAAAGGGAGCTGGAGGTTGTAATCACATGGCGCATAAAGGTCCCTTTCGCTAAGGGAGGTCCTGTGTTAAACGGAGCTCGCCAAGCTCCCTTTACAGCTACAGGGAGTAGCCTCGGACCCACGAACTCAAAATAAAAATCACAGATATATAAATATATCTTGTTTAATGCATTATAACAAATTGAATATGTATATCGAAGCAAATTATTAAATGACTGTGAACGCAAATGTGATGGAATAATACATTATCGAGGTAAGCATAGCCCAGCTAGCAGGTAGCAGCGGCGGCACGTGGAACTTTGCGAAAAAATGAAGCTTGTAAACAAAAAGGTCGCCCACCTCGCAATGGAAACTCGTAAACGCAGATGATTGAGGGCCAGTGTGGCCAGACGGGTCGGACGTTTGAAAGCTAGACTCATTTAGGTGCGTCCTTAGACTTAGAGAAAAAAAAAAAGTGCCGCAGAAGCAGATACAAATAATATTTAGGTTTTAAACGTGATATTTCACACAAAATATTCAAAAACTGCGCGTCAAACCGATTTCGAGGAATAATTGTTTATCACGCGCTCCTCTTTGGCTCTTCTCGCGGTTTAGCAGGAATGCAATTGACATCAACTCAAAGTGCTCCGTTTGTTTATCGTGTGATCAAGAACGCCGTTTACTACAGGTACCTTCAGCTAAGGGACCTAAGCTAAAGCTACCTTTACGCTGCCGTGTGATTTGGGTATTAGAGGAATTCTTTAAAAACGCTCTAAGAAAGAGGGACCCACGTACGCGCGCTGTCGGGTTTTTAATGACGCAGAGCATAATATAATCAAGCTTAAGAAAAAAAAATCGTTCATCGTGGTACAAACAATGAGTAATGTAAGACCCAATCAACTCGAGTTTGCCAAATTATCTATTGCCTGGCTGTCTGAAGTCAAGATAAGGTTCGTTGAAATTTCCTTTTCAGTGTGAAAAAGGACGACGCAGTTCAGTCCTAGAAACGATAAGAAAAACGTGAGCAATGATAGGCGGGTGGCACAGCGACAGCGTGGTCAGCCAGCATGTTCAAAATAATTACATAAAACCTTTTTCATAAAATGAAAATTACGTACTTTGGCTCCAGTTGAAATTTCTGCGCGATCTGATTCTGAGTGTCGTCAATGCCTTGCCGATCGAGTTAAGATGAGTGAGTTAAGTGAGGGAAGGCGAATCGAAAGGCCTCCTGCACTAATCATTGCTCACAAACGTGCCCGATAGTGCAGCGAGTGCGACATACGAGGGGCGTTCATAAAGTTCGTATTATCGGCACAAAAAATTTAAAAAAGCGGAACAAAACAGGCATCAACACGAGCGCTCGTCCCTCTAGTTTCCGGACAGTGTACACATAGCGTGCTATAGTAGCGCGGAACGCCGCTAGGAAGTCGAAACCAAAATGGCACCACCAGTCGTAGCCAAGCACATGCAGTGATCCATTTTTTTCCATTTGAGGGGAAGCAATGCCAACGATATTCATTAAAATCTGGGAGCATTGTTGTGGCACAACGCCCAAGTTTATGAAACTATGGTTAAATGGCGTTGACGCTTCCAGTGTGGCCAAACAAGAGGAATGTATTTCAACGATGACGACCAAGTGATTGCTGAAGTGGTGTGATTCCTGAACACTCAAAACGAGGAGTTCTAAAACAATGAACTCCGGCATGTGGTCAGTCGCTTGCAAAGGTAGATAACGCTTGGTGGCGAACATGTAGAGAAAGTCTCAACTCCTACTAAAGTTTGATTGATCAATCTCTATTCTTTCGTGACGATGATACGAACTTTATGAACGCCCCTCGTATTTGTTCCAAAGCGAGCAATGCTCGCTCGTAGGGGTACTTCCATGTTTTCCCGCCGTTTGCACTCCGCTGGTCTCGTGACCTAAAATTCCCCCTCGTAGGTATATGCGGTTATCTTTCTGCCGCGGTTAGAGTTAACCAGCTTCGAGCAAACGGGCCCAAAGGTGGCTGTAGGTCGTATAGGACAGTCCCATCTTCAACCTCTTCGTCTTTGTAGATGAGAAAACATTATTTCCTCTTTTTAATTAGCCGATGTTTAGTCAGTTTTCTTGTAAAGTGACGTGTACCTTGCCCGTGCACAGGAGGTAAGGCACCTAGAGATCTGTTAATCTTTCCTGCACTCTTAACAAAAAGGGTACTGTAGTACCCTCCTTAAGGGGGTAACCGACTTGCACACAGGGCAATCCCTTTTGGAGGTATCGTTACCCCCTGCAACGAGGGTGCAAACTTACCCCCTAAGATAGGGTGCAACATTGCCTCCTTTTGGAGGTAACCTTAGTTCCTTTTCGTGTTAAAAGTGCATCATTTCAGGGTCAGCCTTTACTTCCTTTAGGTGGGAATTTCAATCCTTTTGAGAGGTAAGACGACGTAATTGAGGGCGCTGCTTTTACCTTCTTTTGGAGAGAACTATGATCCACTTTGGGGTTAAATACACACGATGAGGAAAAAAGCTCAGAAATCACGGACTACAAAGACAAACACGACAGAAAAGTGCTGTCCCGTCGTGTTTGTTCTTCGTAGTCCGCGCTTTCCGTGCTGTTTTCTCCATCATGTATAACAGCAACCAACTGGCCCAGTTCACCACCCTAATACAGGTGAAATGCACACTTGATGGAATCACTTTTACCCCCTAAAGAAAGGTACTATGGCCCTTTGTGGGTGTGATAGTACGTGCTTCAAGGGTGGGCCATATAATATATGAAGACGGCCTAGTTCTGAAAGTACATGACAATGTTTTACTGTGGCTGTCACAAACAAAATGGCATAAACATCAATGGCATGACTAGACATCTTATAAAAGGTCTAAGATGAAACCACTAAGCGCAATAAAGGCATCTGGAACAACACTTTCGGGGCTCTAGTCGTAGCTAAAGATGATCTAGAGGCAGAATGCAACCAGGACTGCCTCAGCAGGCGACGCGGCTTCGAGGTCTCTCTCCACTGCCACATAGCTGGGCGCCTCAGGATTAATTAAGCTTGAGCTGAAAGCCACCGGGTAGATTTCACTGCCTGCCTGGAATCAAAAAAATGTGGAAATCATGTGATATGAAGTTGAAACATATCATCCCCAATTTGAAGAAACTGTGAAGAAATATTAGATTTTTCTAAGACGCATTTGATGGGCCACTGATTCCAGCATTATAAAGAATCGACCATACTTACCACACGTGACCAGTTTAACTGTTGACTAATTACCACTGACTAAAAGTATCACATGGCGGGTGGTAATCGCAGATTAGTAAGCAATTTGTATTCACCGGTCATGCTTAAATTTGTCACCCCGATTTACTTAGGTGACTAACAAATCTTATTTTTGTTTGTCGACGTAGGCACTCGAGAAGCTGTCACTCAAGCATTCACACACCCAAAGAGCACACACACGGTGTGTTCTTTGGGTGTGTGAATGCTTGAGTGACAGTTTCACGAGTGCGCTACGTCGAAAAACATGAATAACCAACTCGCGCAATCTCAAGTTCTTATAACAAATCTTATTCAAAGGGGTACAACTACTGTAGCAGGTTAGTATTAGCCCCGTGCGCGACCGAAAGCGTCGCTGTGGTCGGCCTTCCACGATTGGCCGAACGCTGACTATGACGTCGGAAAGGGGATTTATCATCGACGGAAATAAGAGGAATGAAAGAACTTTAATTTTGACGGTGTTGGCAGTGTTCCTTTGAGAGCGCAATGATTTCAAGCTTCCACCATGCTAATAACAAACACCATCGAACTTGTTGTTTGCAAGGTAATGACGTCACAAGGGGGAACCACAGGAGGGCGCCACCTTGAGCGAGTTGGTATTGTACGTGAAAAAACATGACTGCGCTTTAAGACAAGGGCAGAGGAAGAACATACACCACAGAGCGCTACACCACATTAGCTACTCAGCACCACAGCAGATCCCTATGACCGCCAAACCTAACTGCCGAACTTTGGCAAATATGCAAATATTTTTGCCGAAGTGCTCTGCCAGATTAAAATTGAATTAATGTTTTATTTAGACATGAGAAGAACAGCACACAAGGACGAAAACACAGAAAAAGAACACACCGAAAAAGACACACTCAAGGGCCATGTGTGTCTTACTCTAATTTATTTACTCGAAGTATACCCTCAATTTTCCCTGGAAAATGAACGAACACCACACAGAAAAAGAAAAGATAAAAATCAAGAACCTCATTTCAAGTGCCCAGATGCGAACAAGAACATCAAAATAATATATCTGACTACGCTTACCTGCAGTTGCGTCCAAGGTAGCAGGCATCCAGTACCCTCGATGAAATCACCCTACAACGTTGACGCAGTAGGAAAGAAATATATTCAATCAACTTCAAATAATGAAAACTTGAACCATATCTAACTCGCCTACTGAATGACTAGACTTTTAAAAAAGCCTGATCACACGCAAAAAAAAAAAAAAAAAAAAAAGCCAAGACAACACTATAATTGCTAGTCTCTCTGCCGGCAACAACTTAATGACCTTATTCCGTAATATACTACTATTAATGTTTGCGAAACGCACGAATAATTTCTAACTGCCAAATGTCGAACTTAGGCAAATTTGTAAATTTTTTTTTGCCGAAGTAATTTGCCAGAATAAAATTTAAAATTGAATCTATGTTTTATTTAGACATGAGAAGAACAGCACACAAGCACGAAAACACACAAAAAAATAACACCGAAAAAGACACACTCAAGCGCCTTGCGTGTCTTACTCTAATTTATTTACTCAACGTATACACTCAATTTTCTTTCGGAAATCAACAAACAGCACACACACAAAATAAACATAAAGATCAAGAGCCCCATTTCAAGTGCACAAATGGGAACAAGAAAATCAAAATAAAATATCGCACTACGCTTACCTGCAGTAAACAGTGTTAAGAACTGTCACGAGATGCGTCCAAGGTAGCAGGCATCCAGTACCCTCGACGAAATCACCCTGCAACGTTGCCGCAGGACGAAAGAAATATATTCAATCAACTTCAAATAATGAAAACTTGAGCAATATCTAACTCGCCTACTGAATGATTAGACTTTTAAAAAAGCCTGATCACACGCAAAAAAAAAAGCCAAGACAACACTATAATTGCTAGTCTCTCTGCCGGCAACAACTTAATGACCTTATCCTGTAATATACTACTATTAATGTTTGCGAAACGCACGAATAATTTCTAACTGCCAAATGTCGAACTTCGGCAAATTTGTAAATTTTTTTTGCCGAAGTAATATTCCAGAATAAAATTTAAAATTGAATCTATGTTTTATTTAGACATGCGAAGAACAGCACACAAGCACGAAAACACACAAAAAAATAACACCGAAAAAGATACACTCAAGCGCCTTGTGTGTCTTACTCTAATTTATTTACTCGACGTATACACTCAATTTTATTTCGGAAATCAACAAACAGCACACACAAAATAAACATAAAGATCAAGAGCCCCATTTCAAGTGCACAAATGGGAGCAAGAAATTCAAAATAAAATATCGGACTCCGCTTACCTGCAGTAAGCTTAAGAACTGTCATGAGATGAGTCCAAGGTAGCAGCCATCCAGTACCCTCGACGAAATCACCCTACAACGTTGCCGCAGGACGAAAGAAATATATTCAATCAACTTCAAATAATGCAAACTTGAGTTATATCTAACTCGCCTACTAAATGATCAGAGTTTTAGAAATGCCTGATCACAGGCAAATAAAATGCCAAGACAATATAACTGCTAGCCTCGCTGCCGGTAACAACGTCATGACCTTATTCAGTAATATACTACTATTAATGTTTGCGAAGCGTACGAATAATTAGCTCAGACATTTATATTCGGTATTTCAAGGTAACGTGACATTTTACCAAACTATTTATTAAACATGGCTAAATTAAAAAAAAAACGGTGATATTAAAAACCAGTGTTTAACACTGACTTTTACAAATATCAACGACGTTCAGAATTAATCGCGCCGGTTCGCCGG